>MU227769.1:1342427-1357238 GCA_018584345.1 Thuja plicata
CTGTTTTAGCACTCCATGAACCTTAGCATACGTCCTCAGCCCGTTCTGCTAATATCCTGCAATCAGTGTTTCATTCGGGCATATTTCTTTGAGGCATTTTGTCAAACAGTTGGCGTGCCTTGCCTATGGTTCTACATTTTGCATATCTTGAAATCATGGGGTTCTGTGAAATAATTCTTAAATCCATTCTGTCAAACATTGTACGTGCCCTGTTGAAGCTAATCCATTTTGCATACACGTCTACCATGGCAGTTGCAACATTCCTCTGTCATTTAAGCGGTGATGGATGTCCATATTCTGTGCTAAACTCCCATTTTTGTACGGGCAGAGACGATACTGGCAAAGGTTGTGGAATCAAGGTTTCCACCTACCAATCACATTTGGTTGAAAGTTTTTGAATTCTTGTCAACAAATTCATTTTATGTGTATCCTACAATCAAAGCATTCCATGATATCGCATTTCTTTGAGGTGTCTGGTGAAACAGTTCATGCGCAGTGTGTGTTTGTTTAAACATTTTGCATACATGTCTACCAGAATATGGCATCTAAACTAGCAAAGGAACAGATTTGGTATCTTAGCCTTAGGGCATCTTCCTCTCGCACATTGCACACAAGACAGGTAATGGCATCAGACAATACGTAAAGCTTTGGAAGGCAGGGCAAACTAATAGTCGGGAACTTCAGAGCATCTTCACAAATTATAAAAAAGTTAGAAAGGAGCAAACGCAATATTGAAGTGGAAATGCGCGGGCATAAGATTGGGTGGGAGGGATTCAAAATAAGCCGTAGCAGTGACTGTCACTGCAGAGAGTCAGAGGAGAGCGACGGGAAATCGAACGGAAACGGAAGTCTTGTGGGGGCCACACTAAAAGCGTCAACGCTTAGTGTGTGATGTTTAAGCCCGCCCTCATTCTTATCTCTTTCATCTTGGTTAATCTTATTTTTTGAAGCCTATAGCAACAAATTCATATGTGAGAAGGCTCTGTGTTTGTGAGATCCCAGAACGCCTACTGCGGCACATCCCTCATGGCTGAAGACAGAGACCTCATCTATGGCGGAGATCTTCTCTACGACCTATGGTCCTCTACAAGGCGGTTTGTGTGCCGGTGTTTGAGAGCGGTTCGGTTTGCAAAAGGTCACGTGACGTCTTTTTTCTGCGGGGGCCACATTCATTCTCATGACCCGCGGAGTGAATTCCTGGCGATGACTCGCCTGGGCATGAGGCAGCTCGCCTGTATAGTTTTTCAATACCGCGTTGCCTCCCATCCATTTCATTGGTCCTCCTCTGCTCTTTGCCCTCGGCCCTATGTACGCGGGTTGGCAATTTGAAGTGTCTGCATTTTTTTTGTAGCCCGTGGCGTGTTCGGTGGTGACGCCTCCCCTCATACCCACGGTGGCCTCCCTCCATAATCTGCATCGGCCCCTCACTGTTAAAATGGGCCCCTGCACACGTCCAAGGCAGTTTTGAAGAGCGGGCCCTATGGCGTCTGGGCTGCAAAACACATAGATCAAAAAGACCACCTTGACACCTCGGGTCAGCCCCACTACCTGGGCATTGGTTTTTTTTTGGTGTGACTGCATCCTTCGACTGCAGTTTGTGGTTGAAGTGAAGTTTAAGGTCTGAGCCAACGTGACCATGGAGTTTTTTTGGTTAGAAATCCTGCGCAAATCACGCGCACAGATTGAAGGCTTTGGAGAGATCGAGGTATCGAGTTTTTGGAACTTATTGCGGTTTTTTTAATGAAAAAAGGCCTTTTCCATTTAAAATAATATATAAAGTACAGTATTCACAAAAAAGGGGTTGGAGGATAAACAATCACCCTGCAAAGAGTCACACGACAACTATGCCGGAAGCATACAACTATTCATCAAAAAAATAGATAAAAGACCTCAAGTTGTGAGAGCAGTAGCAGAAGAGGGGGGAGGATCTGTGTCATCAGAATTGCCCCAAACATTGGGCCCAGGGATCTGGTCCAGAAACGACCATCCATCATCTTATTCTTTTTTTTCATTCTCCAATAATCCATCCTCCAGCTTGTGAGAAATAGCAAGCGCCAAGCGGGGGAATTTATCATAAGTGGCAAGAGGCCACGGTGGAACATTGGCCAAAGGCCGAGCTGAAGCAACTGCAGTAGAAACAAGTAGAGGAGGCCAGCCAGCAGCCACAGCCCTCCGAGTTTGAGAGGCAAAGTGGTGGCGCCAAGAGCGCGACGTTCTGGAATGCCTGGCAGAGGAACTCCGGCTATGAAGGCAGCACTGGGGTGGCATGTGGTCAGCCGAGAAGGAATCTGGCGACACCCGAGCTATAGTAGAAGGAACATTGCCCCAATGCTGTAGCAACTCCTATAAATGGGCAACCTCAAAGGCCACCTTATCAGCTTGCACTTGAATCTACATCATGACATTATTACATAAACCTGCCTTAGCATAAAGAGAAATACTGATATCTAGAAAGTTGTGAGTAAAAAGAACAACATTTCGGTCTCTCCATAAAGAAAACAAAATCTTCATCCTGAAAGCATGCTAGATCTGGGTATACTAGGAAGGGATTTTGGGTGACTCACCTAAGTGCACCATATGCCAGGAAAAAGGCTCAGGCAGGAAAGGCATAAAAAAGTCATATATCTAATTTTAATAGTTTTGACCCTGACAATAGAATCAAAAAATGTACATAATGGTTTCAGAATGCCCAAAAAAAAGGCATTTAGGATCAGGCACACCAATGTTTTATATCTTACAAAATGATGTGGGAGTTCTTCCACAACCAAAAAAATATACCATGGATAATGACATGACTGTTATTGAATATTGACATTGATTTCCCTAACACTTTAGGCTCATAGTTAAGTACTTAAACTGAACCAAACTCCTGCATACCATACATGTCCACCAATTTTAATGGTGTAGCACAAAAACCCTTGATTTAACTACATATTTTTATGAAGACGACCATAACGAAATGTTTAATTTTGAACATGTTAGAGTTGTAATGCCTTCAACATGCCATATCGAGATTGACCACATGTAGATGCAATTTCCCAACAATATTTTCCAAATGAACAAGAGATGTCTCATATCTTTATATTTCTTTGGTAGCTGAAGGATAGAAATATTCAACTACACAAAAATCATCTCATATTCTTGAAGGTTCTCCCGCAGCCTGAAAGAGAAAAATAGTTATTTTAAAGATTAAGCCAACATTTCTAATGGAGTATATGTTTCTGGGAAGGTCTCCTTGAGTTCCTGCCATGTTTGAAAGCAGTTGTGATCCTTTGAACCCAAGCAAGCCTCTAGAAATATTTGCAACAAATTCAAACGTAGTCTGAGAAATTTAAACAAAAACACCATTATTTTGGTTTATGTTTTCTTCTGCATTCACTTCATGTTGCCTATTTGCAATACCATGATGTCCATGTTTACCAATCTGGGCTGAAGAAGCTTCATCAACCTACCCATAGCATTTACCTATCAGTTGAAAAACATATATCTTGAAACTAAAGAAACAACAACATAGCCAACAGAACTAGCCAAAAGGAATTTAGAAAGGCATTTGTCTCACTTTTCATTCTTTCTTATTCATGTAAACTTCATTAGAACCATTAGTTCCCCAATTAGCATAATTTTCTTCACTATCCTCGGTATCCTCTTCATATTCATCTTTAGAGCTATTCTAATTTGAACCCACATCATCTCAGAAGCAACAATAACAGCTTGTGGTCCAACTTAAAAGAAAAAATCAGGAAAAGGTTATACAATCATGCCCATGTACCAAGAATGTTGTCTCAATCCAAATAAAACAAAATTGCCCCAAAATTGCAAATGTAATTGTACTATAGAAAAATAACATTTCATTTTTTTACTTGTGATTTTGTAAATAACCTCCTGAATAGATTATCCATTCACATGATCTTATGTACATGAAATGCTACACCAATTTGCACCATTTACGTAGTTACAACCCTAAATTAGTCAATATAAATACAATCATACCAAAACAATATGAATTAAAACATACTTGAAACAAAAAAATTGGAAATAAGAAGCCCTTAAGGGTGGAATGATACATGCAAACATAACACATAATCTTGATATCCTGAAACTAAAGAAACAATAGCATAACCAATAGAACTAGCCAAAAGGAATTTAGAAAGGCATTTGTCTCACTTTCCATTCTTTCTTATTCATGTAAACTTCATCAGAACCATTAGTTCCCCAATTAGCATAATTTTCTTCACTGTCCTCCATATCCTCTTCATATTCATCCTTAGAGCTATTCTGAGTTGAAACCACATCATCTTTGAAGCAAAAATAATAGCTTGTGGTCCAACCTAAAAGAAAAAATTAGGAAAAGGTTATACAATCATGCCCATGTGCCAAGAATGTTGTCTCAATCCAAATAAAAAAAAATTGCCCCAAAATTTATTTTTTTTTAAGAAAAAGTGGGGTAACCACCATATTTTATTAATAAACTGGTTCAATACTCCCCCGTGGAAGAACCAGAAAGAAACCCCATGGTCATTGTTAAATACAAGTATATAAACAATAAAGTTTAGTTACATATGAAGTTACCAAAAAGGCCATATAGGCACTTATACATTGTTGAAGCATATCCCACAAACTAGGCAAATCAGGATAACTGATATACACATATTGACCACACATATCAAAACCCAATAGTGTGCCAATTAATCAAAAAACATTATAATGTAAACTTAACTACATTTTAATTGAGAAGCTACCAAAATTTTAACATAGACCAACATGGGAACTTTTATTCTGCCATGGCCTTCGAACCCCAATCCATAGCCGGAGGCTCTGTAACATGTGGGGACCAACCCGACAGTTCTATAGCAGCAGCCATCTCCACTTCTAGTGAGTCCATGCGCGCGGTTTCTCCCTCCACTATAGAAGCGGGAAGTATTCCACGAGGGCAAGCTGAATCAAAGTAGGAGGGCACCGAGTTAGGACAGCAGGGCACAATAGGGCTAGCAGATTGGATAAGTTGATCATCCGGCAGAGGCATACCACTCTAACCCGATGGGTAAATGTTGAGGTCCGACACCACATCTAGCATACTTGAAGATTGACCGCAACTGAAAGGGCTTGGGTGAAGCAAAATCTCATCCCGAGGTGGGGGGAAGTTTGGAAATTTGAGAAGATCCAACAATGCATTCACCTTGTTTTTGATTGAATCCACCATGTGAAATCCTTATCGACGATTCACAGAACGGAGAGCGTTTTCTGTATACCTTGCATCTTGTTTCTCCAAGGTTCATTTTATGTTTACATACACCTACATACAATCATGGTTTATGAGCAATTCATGACGAGAGAACAAACCCCCAACTAGCGCCATCCCCTCCCCGAGGTCATATTTCTGTAGAGCCCGCATAAGCACATTGTTCTGCAAATACATTGGGTTAATTACTTTCTTTGCCAAGGAAATGAACAGAGGCACTGATTGTATGAGATCCAGAGCATTGGACAGGAAGATTGCAACAAGTTGTGATGGGAAGAGGAACTGGTGCACATGCGGGGCAAGGATTTCATCCCTGACAACAGTGCATATGGCAACCTGAATCCTCGGAGAATGGCAAATGAACATGGCATCAAAAGAATCCTCATCAACAATTGCAAGTAACACCTCTTCCAACCCAGGTTCTTGTAGCCTCAATCTGTAATTCCTCAGTAGAATATCATGGTGGTATCTACTGTATTGTCTGCATTTCTAAATCTATCCAGCCCTCGACTCCATAACTACCAGAGAAGTTATACAAACTGACTAGTTTGTGTGTGGGATTGGGAGGATATATAGAACCATCAATACATTCTCTACCCTTGAGCCATAATTTTCCATGTCCAGTGAATCCCCAAAAATCTCAGGAGTGAAGTTAGATGATATCAGATCGTACCATGGGAGTGAGAATTCTCTTGAGATATTCTGGGGTTGTACTTCCTCATAGTGCATAGACATCTCATACATGTAAACAAATTTTTAAAAGCAGAGGGGCAGAGGAGATGGTGGCATATTAGCCGAAGTTGTTAAATTTTTCACTTATGAATGGCTAAGGACACAAATTGTCAAGCACCATTGGTCTCGTACCCTTATCATGTGAGCTATAACGTTAATGCATCAATTTCCCACTTCACCTAACAACTATTTAAGATGCCATATTCGCATCCCTCTCAAATAAAGGTGTTTTCATGTCCGCATGGATCAAATTCTGCAATTTTATGTCCTATTTAATGATTTCATCAGGTGCTAGTGACGTCACTTCATGACCATCGCATGCTATATTAGCAAGGTAATCTTCTACTACATTCCCCTCTCGAAGGGTATGAGATATGTAAATTTCATCAAAGGAATATAGTAGGCACCAAATTTGTCGAAAGATATATCCTAATTGCCAGCTGTGTGATTCTCTTTTTATGCACGCATTTATAACGAGCAAGGAATCCCCCTCTACTTGTAGTCGTTTGAATCCACCTTCTCTAGCCAATGTGAGGCCAATGAATAGCCCATGAGCTTCAGCTTTATTATTTGTACCTCATGGAAGAAGGCAATATTTTAATGCTTTAACTACACAATGATGATCTCGGATACACACACCTGCCCCTGAGTCACCTGGATTACCTCTCGAGGATCCATCAAAATTTAATTTTACAATTCCATCATCTGGAGGAATCCAACGGATTAGTTTGTGATCTTGTGGCTTGATATTAGGATTTCACTAACACCAACCAAATGGTACATGAATATGACTCCATTCCCTTGAAATCACACTATCCCAACTTGTCATACGAAGATTACACTTAAGCTTTGAGTGACTGGAGTTTACCATTTCTGATATTGACTTTTCCAGATTAGATAATACTATCTCAATTGTAGAGGAACTTTTACGGAAGATCATTCTTTTATTGCGCTCCCACCAAATTGCCCATACAACCAAAGCTGGGAGGCATGTCCATAATGCAGAGAAAAGGGAGTCTGTATATAATTCTGGCCAAGACTGAAACATGTCCCAGAGAGTACTTGGCAAAGGCATCGAGTAGTGGAGTTTCCTCAACACAAAGGACCAACAATGTTGTGCAAATGAGCAAGATAAAAATAGATGATCTACACTTTCTGTAGCATGTCCACATAGTACGCAATTAAAAGGTTGTGCAATATGTAGTTTGTGAAGTCTGTCACTGGTTAAAACTCTATTTTTCAATGCCAACCATGAGAAGCAGCCTGCTTTGGGTAATGTAAGTTGACTCTAGCAAAATGTGAATGCCCGACAAGGGGCAGACATGGTTCCCTGTTGCTGGATAGTGTTATACCCATCCTTAATGTTGTAACTACCCTCATTTCCTGGGACCCAGAGCACCTTATCTTCATAATTTGATAGATACACAGCTTTTTCCAAAAAGATTTTTTTGAATAGATGACATTCCAGTGGAGAAAGATTCAAATCTATTGGATCTTTCCAAATCACCTTTCTTGAATACACTGATACTACAGAGACAAAGTTAATTAGAAATGAACCCCATACATTTTCAGATGCAATTATCATGTTATCCACACCTTCCAACTTACTTAATGGCGTAGCCCCATTCCATGAGTCATGCTAGAAATTAACTTGAGTACCACTATTAACTTCCCAGGATATATGATTAGTTACAATCTCCCTTGAGGCAATCATGAAGTCCTAGATTGCTGATCCTTTCAGGGGATCAAGGATGGTCATGACTCTAGTAGGATTATTGTCATCTAAGTATTTTTTATGCATGATTTGACACCAAAAATTGTTGGGCTTAGATTACATTTGCCAAACTAGCTTTCCTCCAAATGCTTTATTCCATTTGTGAAGATCATGAATCCTTGCACACCCAAGGTGTTTTGTTTGTGCCATACAATCAAGTGAGACCAAAGAAATTTTCTTTTCTCCATTCATATTTTTTGTCCATAGGAATTCTCGTAAGATCTTTTGGATGGAATTGATGACCAAAGAGGGGGCTTTGAGAACTGATAGATAATAGTTTGGAATTGCAGAAAGCACTGTCTTAATAAGAAAAATCCTCCCTGAGAGGGAAAGCCATCTTTCTTTCCAGGCAACCATTCTTGATTTGATTTTGTCAATAATGGGTTCCCAATAGCTTGTTCGGTTGGCTCCTACAAAGAAAGGGATTCCTAAGTAAATTGACAGTAGAAAGTCTACTAAGAAGCCTAGAATATTGACAATCTTGTTGGCTATAATCTGATTTGTATTGAACAAGTAAATCTTAGACTTCTGTGGATTCACTTTCTGATTTGAGATTGAGGTATACATATCTAGGGAGTCTTTAATCTTTTTTTCTTCTGAGATCATGGAGGCTCCAAACAGCAGGGTGTCATCCGCAAATAAGGTGTGGGTAATGCTAATGTTTGTTTCACCAATGCGTGCACCTTGCTAGAGTCTTGTAGCCTATTTATGCTGGATATGTCTACTAAAGGATTCAGCCATCAGAATAAAAAGGACTGGGGATAGAGGGTCTCCTTGTCGAATCCCTTGTGTAGACAAGAAAAATCCCGTAGGAACTCCATTAATCACTACTGAAAACCAAGCCCCTGATATATAGGCTCGTATCCATTTACACAATGCTTTGGAGAATCCAAATTTATGTAAGACTTTAAATAAGAAATTCCAACTGACCCTATCATATGCCTTCATCATATCCAACTTAATGACAAAATTTGGAGTTTTTCTTGTATTAATGGAATGAAGTGTTTCATGTGCCACTAGTGCTCCCTCCATTGTTTCCTGACCGGGGACAAAATCGCCTTGAGGTTGCGATATTAGATTTGGAATTAGGTGCTACAATCTAAGATATATGGATTTTGTGATGATTTTGTAGACCGTATTACACAAGGAGATGGGCCTAAATTCCACAAAATTCTTAGGGGTTTTTGTTTTGGGAATAATGGTTATATTGGTAGTATTGAAGTATTTTAACATGGACTTACTGGATCTGGATTCTTCAATAACTCCCAAAATATCCCACCCTACTATGTCCCAGAATGCTTGGAAGAAAAGAGCTATAGATCAATCTGAACCTGGCGCTTTATTTTGGGGGAAGGGAGAAGACTACTTTTCTTAATTCTTGACTTGTGAATGGCGCCATTAACTTGATGTTTTCTGATTCTGAAACAATAGATGGTATGGCTGCAAGAAGCTCAGCCTCCCAGGCATCTGAATAGGTAGGTATATTCTGGGGGGCCAGTACTGATTTGAAGAAACTCACTCCTTCATCTTGTATGCTTTAAGGATCTGTAATTGGGATACCTGTCTCTACATTATTGATTGAAAAATCATGGTTAGCTGTTATTTTTTGTTTAGCTGAGACATGGAAGAATTTTGTATTTTTATCCCCCTCTTTGAGCCATAGCTCCCGAGATTTCTATATCCAATAAATCTCTTCTCTACTGCATAATTCTTCCCATTCTAATGATAGGATTTTTTGGGCAAGGAAAGAGTCATTTTCCATGCCATGTCTGGTAATCTTATCCAACACCTCTTCTAGTTTTTTTTTTACAATCTCCTTTTCTTTAAAAATATTCTTGAAGACTAATTCATTCCATTTCTTGATCTTGGCTTTAGTATATTTCAGCTTAGATGCAAGTTGATGCAATTTAGTACCATCCAGGTGAGGGACACTCATCCACCATTGTCTGATTAGGGGCAGGAAGGATGGATGCCTTAACCACATTTTCTCAAATCTGAAGGATGAATTATGAGGTAAATCTTGAGAGCCCGAGTTAAAAATCACTTCAATGCTGATGGGAAAGTGGTCTGAGCCTGGTTTTGGTAAAATGTCTGAATGAAAAGATGTCTTAATGAGATTCCAATTCTGTGTTACAAGAAACCGATCTAGTCTCACTGCAATCTGAGCAAAATTAGATCTTTTATTGGTCCAGGTGTATGCACCTTTACTTGGCTCTATGTCTACAAGATTATTATCTTGTACAAAATGGGAGAAATCTTGTATTGTTTTCAAAGGTGGGTTAATGCCACCACGTTTTTCAGACAATTTTAAGACAACATTAAAATCACCTCCTATAATTATGTGATGTAGCTGATGTGACTAAATCATATGAGTCAACTCCTTCCAAACTCTCTGCTTATCCACCGTTGCTATGGGGCCATAGACATTTATCAATAGAAATTTGTTATCATAACAACTCATGCTTACTGCTTGCCAATTATCAACTTGGTTTGTGAGCTGACCTTGGATTGATTTGGGATCCCATAGGACAGCCAAACCCCCAGATGCTCCCACACCTGGTCTATGGGCTGATTGCCAGCCTGTCCATTTCCCAATTGTTTTAACAAATTTCTCCTGTGACAATTTAGTTTCTTGCAACAAGATGACATCTGCTTTCATAGAATCAAGCTCGAGCTTAATTCTACTCCTTTTGTCAGAGGCATTTAAACCTCTGACATTCCATGAGATAATATTCATGATTGACAAGGAGAACTCATTGTTCTCCTCATCATTCTTTTTGAGGGTGTGAATTTGTCATCCAGAGTAGATTGGATACCTGCTGCAATTTCTACTTTAGTCTGAATATTCTTAAGCTTTCTACCTCTTTTCTTCATTGTGGGTTTGACTGGAGTAGCCTGAGATAAGGTTTGTTGGATGGTCAGCAATGGATATTTACATACCAATTGTGTTGGGCTTTGTTTATGATTTGGCTCTGAGTAATCTGTAATTCCCTTTGCTATCTCATGGGCTTCCTTATGGGCCACTGTGTCCTGTTCTAATCTTTGAATTAGCAACCCTTGTTCCTGAATCCCAAATTTTTCCATCTCCTCATAGTCTGATTCCATAAATGCAGTGTCTCGCTTCCATTCTCCAGCTTGGTTATAGAGGATTACTTCTAGGTTACACTCTAGCTCAATGTCTAAGATGTCCTAAATAGCCAACAGATTTCGACTATTATATGGAGCTTGGTATTCCTGATTTTCCAAAGCTGATAATGGGTGATAAATCTAATCAAAAGAAATGGGTGACAGATTGTTCTCATGAATACTATCCTCAGATTTTTCCTAACTTAATTGTTTGATAATTAGTTCTATTTCATCCAGTAATCCCTCTTCTACCGCTATCTCAAATATCAATTTGGTGGCCAATTCTGTAATCCTTTGGTCTGATAGATTCATAGCTTTCAAATCAATTATTGCTTGTTGACTGAGTGAGTCCTGTATGTTGATAATATTGATTGGTAAATTTTAGAACATCAGTTGATGTATTATATCATTCATAGCTGATGAGTGCGATATAGATTTTTCCCTCTGAGTAATCGCTAAGGGCAGCGGCACTGGATTTGGCTTATACTGGGTGAGCTGACAATGATTTGACAATTTGCTGAACTTAGAGGAAAAACAAATTATACATTTCATGAATCTGCGATAGCAGTTATTGATCAGGAATATCAATAACTAAGATCCCTCTTTTATTTACTATAATTTCAAGTTCTGGAGAGAGGGTTTTATTCTTAAACACTGGCTTGGCAATGCTCAAATCCCTATGTAAAATAGTTTCCTCTCCCATATACTGTGTGCAAGTCTGAAGAGAATAGCCTGTTGGATTTGTGCAATGATCCACACATAGCAGGGTTTTAGTGTGTTCTGATTTCTTACATTGTGTAGTAAAATGACCTAAGTAGTTTTGATGTTGCTGGCAATCCATTGCTTCCTCTATAACAATGTTCTGATCCAAAATCCCCTATTTTGACTTGATATTAATTTGATTTGGTATCGGATTTGAAGGGAAAAGTAACACACAAATGTGAATATCATGATGTGGGTGTTCAAATGGGAGAAGATCATGTTTGACAAAAATGCCAATTTTATTAGCGATGATTTCCACAATTTCCAGCTCCTTGTATTCTAATGGGAGCAATGGGAGAGGGATCCAATTTGGATAGAAGAAACATTCAATATTAGTTGGCTTAAAGTTTGATGACCATGCCCAAGTGAATAAACCATGGCCATTACAAAACCACCCTTTATAATGGTGTATAGCATCCCTAAAAAGTGTTGATTTAAAAGAAGCTACAAAAACCCCTATAGCTGAGTCCAGTAAAAAAATGTCTGATAAACCCTTCCATCTATCAAAGGCCCATTTTCTAACAACTAAAAAATCAAGAGATTGGTCTGAGAACTTACCAATGAGCGCAGTACCTTGCAAATATTCGATTGGTTTTTGTAAGATCTGTTGCGACAGAGTAATCTCAAGTGGTACTTTGTTGTCTTTACTCATAAACGGGCCTCCATGATAATGCATGTCAGATTCTGGGGCGTGACCATCTAGGGGCAAATGGGTATGTGCATGAGGATTGAAATTTTGAATGGGCACCCAGATTTTGTTTGGTTTGAAGGGTGCTTTAATGCGAAAAGAATATGGATCTGCACAGAAATGGTTTTCACCTGAATGCGCGTAGCTGGTATGCATGGGAGATCCTGGGGGAGTGCCTTCACAAATGTCAAAAACTAGCTGATCCTTGATGTATTTTCCCTTCTTGCGCTGATTAATCATATTTCCCTTGTTCAGGTGGGGCGCATAAGGAAAACCCCCCCAAGCATACTTCTAAATAGCTGCCAATGTTTTATGCAGGGGAGCCGTCGATCTAGTCTGTGCTTGGCGGGATGATTCTCCATACTCCAAGCTTGATGAACCATGAAACTCTCCTAGTGTTTCCTTGTCGTGATGCTGCCGAGCCTTCTGCAATTTAATCTGAAACCTAGGGTTAACAAAAAAGGGTTTTGCAGGTTGGACAATGGCTTTTCTGGAGAAAATAGTGTTATGCAACTTGCTCTTTAAATTTATAGGGACATTCTTTTCCACAAAATGACAGTGAGTAAAATCATTGGGAAGCTATCTACTACCACTAGGTTGAGGGTTTGTGGGTTGGACAAAAGGGGTTCCTTTGAATAGTTTCGCCATGTCAGAATGCAACCCACCTTCCAACTGTTGGTGATGACACCCTCTGTCAGGGCTATTGCGCCTGCAAAACTCTTTTAACTTCTCACTTTGTGACTGCAACGGTCTCCTTCTCCCCACCGTTTGACATCCATTCACCATTTTCATCTTGTAATTATCATACCAAATTTCCCCAAAATTGCAAATGTAATTGTACTACAAAAAAATATCATTTCATATTTTTACTTGTGATTTTGTAAATAACACCCTGAATAAATTATCCATTCACATGATCTTATGTACATGAAATGCTACACCAATTTGCACCATTTACGTACTTGCAACCCTAAAACAGTCAATATAAATACAATCATACCAAAACAATATGAATTAAAACATACTTGAAACAAAAAATTGGAAATAAGAAGCCCCTAAGGTTGGAATGATACATGCAAACATAACACATAATCCTGATACCTTCTGTCAACTTCTTCAACACAGAATTTTTACAACCACGCAGTTGTTGTGATAGTGTCTCTTCCATTGCATTCAACATAGACAGGCACTTCTCATCACCTTCTTTCTTTAACACCAGGCCAAATGCCATGGTGAATAAATCTTCCACATGCATAATTGGGTATAAAGTATGGAATACAATCTCATTAATTACTTTATAAAGTATAGAAAACTGAATATAATGTTCATCTTGTGTAATCAGGTATAAAAGTATTGAATATAATCTCATTAACAACTTTTAGGTAATTACAATCTGAAATAAAATCAACAAAAAGACAAGAATAACATAATGTTCGGTAAAAGTAGACAAAATTTACTTCATGAGTGCAAGAATCATAAACAACTAAATTTGAATCAGCTCACAAATTGCGCGCATTGTTCTATAATATGAATGTTGGAAAACATTGTCTGAGCCAATGAATGTCCTTTGTGCCATGTCACCTAAAAAAAAGTTAAAAGGTGCTATGTCCTAAACCCAACTTTGTGTTTTTTTAAAGAAACAACAATAAATTAACAATACCTCACATGTAATAAGATGGTCCATAACATTAATGGTCTCTAAGACACTCAAGTTAATTGGAGCTACATTTCTCTCAATAGCTTCCTCAAGAGAATGGAAACCACAAGTAGTGATTCCAACATCTATTTTAGCATCCATAATCTGAAAAATAAGACAAATATTTGAATTATATTGTAAAATGTAAAAGATTACATTCAATGTTCAGCTATGTTAAAGAAACATTGAACATTCCCTTGCAACTATGATAACAATAATTAAAGGTTTTCAATAACATAGAGAATTGCACTAAGAACATAAAATGACAAGGAAAATGAATCTCAATTAATATGATTACACCTTTCCAAAGTTATCCAAAACTATAAAAAATGTAGTAAATTAAAAACTATTCCATTGACCATCCTATTACATAGATTTTTTGATTATACATTAGCCATAGCCCATGTTGATTAACTATCTTTAAAACTTGAGTAAACATGACCACTCCATATTAATATGAAATCATGGCTAGACAAATCCATCTATGAGCTAAATTGTTTACAGAATTGATTTCTCTTTGATATAATTATGAGCCTAGTGTAAAAACAAAGATGCAATAATATCTAGAACCCTTGTCTAAACAAACGATGAAAACACATAACAGAAATTTTGCACAAGTAATAGGAGATATTAAGCTATCAAACTGCTCCTATCTCTTTCACAATGAATTTAAATAAAACTATAATGAACTAGCTATGTGATTATTTTGAAAAACTACATCCTAGGGAAGGCCCCTCAAATGATCATCTAACAATTGCTCACATCCTCTTGTAAATGACTCTTATATATATATA
>MU227769.1:1357288-1367308 GCA_018584345.1 Thuja plicata
TTTTAATATTTAATATTTACTTCTACCTTAATTGAAAAAGTTTGCAAAATCCTCAAAAACTTAAAAATGTGGCAACTACCTTGCCATATTGCTTGGTCCCAAGTAAATTTTCAAAAATCACTATGAGCTTTTGAATCAAGCACCGAATTCGTAGGTTTAATAGTCAAAACCTCATTAATTAGGGAAAAGGATTTGAAGGGTGATTTGAATCATGTGCCTCAAATATCTAAGGGCCAATCTTGAGAGAAGGAAACTGTAAGTGTTGGGCCATGCTTGACAACTTTAGAAAATATCATGTGCAGGAGCAATGGATGTTTAGAGGACATTTCAACATCATCTCAAAGAAGAGAGAAAAAAAAGGAAAGGGTGGTTGTATTATCCTAAAGTTCCCTATATTTCAATTGTTTTTAAAACATGCATTAATCAATGAGAACCAAAAGAGGGTGGGTTTCATCAATTTTTAAAACTTATAAGAAAATCAAATATTTCATAAGATAAAACATACCTTTTTCTTGCACCAGCCCCATTAATTTTGGGTTCCACCATGAGTTTGTAACATTAATGTATCAATTATGGTCTTATCTCCTGGATCCTAAGAGAAAAAAATGGACAATTATTGAGTATAAATTTAACACTTGGTCACCCAACATGCGTAAAACTGAAGAAGTGTGTATACATTAGCGAGCATTAATATCAATCACTAAAAAATTTGCATACCTTTCCAACAAGAACAAGTGCAAAAATTGCATCGACACATGCCACAACCTACCACAAAACCAAGTGGAATTTGGATTCATTGAAAAAATCAACCATATACTCAAACATTTTTTCAAATAAATGGAAGAGAGAGTTGCTAGTCTAACAAAAGAGACAACGCAAAAAATATATTCAAGCTTTTCAAGTAGTACCCAGTACTTTGAAAGAATCCAAACGATATTAGATAAGAATAACAATATCACCTGGATCTCTTGTAATATGTGTTAACCTCAACAAGTTAACAAAAAAAAGTGTAGAAAAGAATTGAACTCTCCTCTATAGAATCCCCTATTATTTAATTGCTAAAATTGTAATGATGCATACATAGTGCACATTGCAACTTACAAAAGATCGAAGTAGATAGGCGATATACATAGAGTGTACGGAATCTATTACCTACTTAAAGTTCTAATTTAAACACCACAAATTACTACTACTACCAATAGTTTTACATATAAAATATATTTTTCTACATCTTTAAGAACAATATGCAGCAAAGCATGCCCAACTAGAAAGAGCGCATGCACAGCTAAAAAGAGCACATGCACAGTCAAAAATAGATCATGCATTATTTTTATAAATAAAAGGTAAAGTCCTATAAAATTTAATCTATTTTTATGTTATCTTAGGAACTATTTCTATCCATCCTTGTCCTTTTTTTCCTCTTTCTACGAGTCACTACACCAGGTGTGGTTTTGGATTTCTCATTGCATTGAATCCTCATTATTATTGTCTCCCATTTGTTGAGATTCAACAATGGTTTCTTGCTAATATTCAGGAATGTCAATTGAATCATTTTGTGCAACAAAACATTGGTCAAGTGAATGTATCTCCTCCTCATGCTCATTACCAGATGCTTCACTTGATGAGTTTGATTTTTGGACTTCCTATACACAACACAATTTAACTTTTTAAAACATATACATCCAATTAAATTATTCCATAAGTCATAAATCTATTAATTACTTACCTCAAATGGATGAGTATCGATTAATTTATCCCCCTGATCTATCATAGGTTGTTGAAGGCCTTGGGAACCATGTAGGAGAGCATACTTTAAGTCCTCCTCTAAAGCTTCATTTTGAAATTGGTGAACATATATTAACAAAGATAACTAAATTTATAAGGTATAGTGACTCATTTAATACAGTTAACTTACAGCATTTTTATTGAGATAGAAAATATAATAGATGAAATATTCACTTACCATGCCACCACGAATGCCATTATATCCACCAAATCCTAATTTATTAGATCCAATCCTTGACACGCGAGCTTGGGTTGCATTCCTTGTATCTCGAAGGCGTCGTTTACCTCCTTGTATAGATGGCCTATAGTTTGGATTATTATGGTCCTTCCTCTTAAAATTGGCATCTTTCACAAGTTGTCCCATGTCACTTGGTTTGTGATCCAAGCTGGACGTGGGTACTTCAAGTCTTTTGCCAATTTTGACCTTATATTGTCTCATCTAGAGTGAATGTACTTACATGCAGTACCTAGAATAATATCTTTATTAAAACTAGGATCACCAAATGTTATTATGACATCTTTAAAGAGTTATTCCTTTTTAGAATTGGTTTTCTTCTTCCAATCCATTTGGATGGTATTTCCAAATAATTGTTCTGCATGAGGATAAATAAAGTGAAAGAATTTTAAGCCAATTTCATCCTTCAATGCATTTCCTTCCAAGGTGAGAAAGATCGTTACTTCTTGCAATCCTTTTGTAGTTAATAAGGATACTGTTTTGTCTTGGAGGTTGAGGTAAATGCCCTTACAGGCACATCAGTCACTTGGTCATTTATTTCCTGTATTTACAATGAAATTATGAAATCGTTTAAAACCCAACCAAAATATGAAACTATTGTCAAATCAGCAGCAAGGGTAAAGACACTATTCACAGAGTAGTGAAAGAGAAAATATAGAAATCATCAAAATACATGAAAATTTATCATATATCATATAAATAATAGAGATTAAAGAAAAAAAGATAGTTGTACAATGTTAAGATAGATAATGAATCCAAAGTGATGCAAGGAAGGTTAAAAAACAATGTAAACAATGATATAAAGACAACTAATGATAGTGATATCTGATGTGACATGAAAACAGTGAGTTTCATGTTTAAACAGTGATTAAGATAGTCATGATTATATTTAAAAATTTGTTATCCATGATGTTCAAACCACTACTTTCAAATTATTAAAATTATAAAATTATAAAAATTAAAATCTATAATGCTGACAAAAAATATGAACGGGACAAGAACTAGAATAATACTATAATATCTCTACATAATTTTACCTGTTCATTTGAGGTAGGCCTTGCAGTCTCCAACAATGCCCTTTCGTATAACTGAATTTTTTTAATCATTTCTTGTTTGATTTGAACATTTTCTGGAGTATCAGGTAGAAGCATAAGCATTCTTGATTGTGAATCTATATTACTGCTCAAGGAAACTTGTTTCGATGTTGGTGGGAGAATTCTAACTAAACCCACATTTGATGTGCTCCTAATAGGGGCATGCATTTCCAATTCAACATGAATGTTAGGAACATCAACGTTTGATGTAGAGGGCATACTAATATGGGATTTTGCACTTGATGTCACTCTTGTGATAGGTGTTTTTTTTCTAGATGTAGAGGGCATACCAAGAGCCTATATACCAATAGATTGTATGCTTGTTGGATTTATCCTTAAATATTCTACAAGTGCAAATATAAATATTTAGATGGTATATATAAGTCAAAATAATGTAATCAAGCTTACACAAACATATGATTGGATCTTACCTTCAGCATAACACTAGGTGTATTGGATGGCATGGTCGGCTCCTACATATCAACAAAATATATGCTCAATCGAGTTACTTTAGAAATACCTTGTGTAGAAAAAACACAAATATTAAAAAATACATAAAATGAAATAAGGTTATTAAATGCACAATAATCTTGATCAAATTTTACCACTGGCATAATACTAGATGTACTAACAGATGTGATAGGGGCTAGAATTACTTTAGAGATGGTCTGCATTCCACTGACATAAATTAATAGTATATAATATGTAACATAAGATAAATTTTGAAATTATCAAAAAATAATTTTCAAGCTTACCTCATGGACCATCATAGTTATTTGTTGCCCTTGTCCCTTTTTTAACATTTCAACTAAAGCATTTAAAATCAATGGATCCCCCATAGTAGAATTGGTAGCACCCTTGGCCACATTCTTAAAAAGTACATAATTTCAATAAAATAAGAAAATATTTATTAGAGAGAATATGCAAGAAATATTAGTAACAAAATTCAAATTCACTGCCACATGAACAATAACATACACAAATTTCATTATACTTCAATACATTGAAAAGCATAAACAATACTCAGCATGCAATTTTTTTAAGTTTATGGTATTATGTTTCCCTTGAGGAGGTGTAGATTGCATAAAGTTCCTAGGTTTTAGTTTTGTAAAGTTTCTCAAAATTTCAATTAAGGAATTGGGGTGTGGTAATCATGTACTTCCACCAAATAGAAAAGTTTCTTTCAAATAAAATCTTAAAGAAGTAAAAAAGAAATAAATGAAACAAAAACTTAGCCAATTGAGAAAAAAATCAAGTTATATGCATTCACATTACAAACATCCACTAACAAAACATTCAGATTACTAAATGTTTAAATTACATTTTGTGCAATAATCAAAATTCAATGCTGATAAATAGTTGTTAGAGACCGATAGCATCATAAAGATGATTATATAAATACAAATGCATTCACATATTAATGTAAATGAAATTAATACTATCACACCTTAATATATCTATATATATATTAAGGGATATATATTAATATATATGTAATTATTATTGCATATATATTAATCTATATATAAATGTATTTACTATATATTAATTAGATTATAATATTAATGTATATGTAATTACATTACATACACATTAATACATAATTATAAATATATATTATATCGCATATGTTAAAGTATCATTATATATTGCTATCAGGTGTTAACATATCCACACCTTACACCGATTATTATCAGTCATGAGCATAGAATGAAAGTTGACGACTAATCGACTAAAGTGGCAAGAATAATATAGTCGATACCAATCGACTTTATTAGTAATAACAAGTCGATGGTAATCGACATTGTATCATAGGAAAATTAAAGAAGAGTGGTCACGACTTGATGTGTCATGACTCATTTATGAGTCACGATCCATCAAATCATGACCACCCAATAACATATATAACCAGCTTGAATGATTTCTTAAAGACATACAATATAGAAACATGATAATATTAAAAGGTGTCTTAGAAATAAGAAAGAAGATTCTGAAAACAGCGCAGTATATGATATTAAGTATTATAATTTAATAGAAGTTTATCATCTTTTACATGGTATCAGAGCTTTGGTTCTGAAGGATTTGAGCGGTTGATAAACTTGAGAAATTAAATTTAATTTGAGTACATTAAATTTCATTCCTAATGGAAAATATTATCAGATTTGAGGATAGTCTTGAAGGAGCAGATAATTTTCAATCATGGAAATTCAGAATACTATTGATATTAAAAGAAAGTAAATTCAAATCTTTTATCAAAGAAAGGAAACTTAAACCAGAAGAAGAACCTGACATATCAACTTGGAATGAAGAAAATGATAAAGCAACGAAGATCATCATTGATGGACTCAGAGATCACATTGTTCCAATTTTAATAAAATATGAAAGAGCATATGATATGTTCAAAGCAATTGAGAAAACTTATGAAATAAGTAATGCAAGCAATAAATTAGCCTTAAACAGGGAGATAAATCACATAAGTATGAACAAAGGGGAGTGTTGCCCAAATTTTCCATCCTATGCAATTTGGCCTGGTCTGCCCTGCGTGACCATCAAACCCTAAAAACCCTAGGTCTTCCATGTATTAAATGATGAAATATGCCTTAAGTCTTGGTGCGTTATGTTTTGCAGTTACCTTTTTCTAAGTCACTTAGGGCATGTGCTCTAATTGATCGCCTTGTTGCGAGACCCCGGCTGAATATTCCCTGTGCTTTCCCGACTTTGCTTTTTCATTGTGTCGCGTTGTCTCATTACACATCAAATTATTCCTTTTGCCTTCCGAGACTTAGCGATCTCTTTGTAGTCGGGTAGTCGCAGAATAGCCATGATATAAGCCTTTGTGAAGATGGGACCCACTGCTCAGTCGGGTGATTGCGTGAAGTTTTCAACAGTCAAGAAAATGTCTTCCGACTTCGCAATTACCTTCGGTCGCTTTGTTGCTAGATCAAGCCAGAGTTAGCGGTTAAGCAAATCCTTCAGTCGGGTGATAGCGAGAGGATCCTGACGGTTAAGGAAATGTTCTCAGACTCAGAGACTACTTCATGTCGCCTGATCACCAGAATAAGATAAAAGGATTCAGTGACTATGAGACTAAGTGTTTTTCCCTTTTGTTGCGGAATAGAAGAAATATTTACTTGGGTATGTTCAAATGTCCAGCGATTTAAGACAGCCGTCAGATGAAAGGATCAGAAGATCCAACGGTGGTCGCGAGGTCTGGGAAGCAAAGTGCCCTACGGAGAAAGTCCTCCCAACTTGGCGATAAGGGGTTGTCTCATGGTCGCCAGATGCAGAAAAGGGGCATATATAAACTGTTACACAAAGGTAAAAGGCTCAGGACTTGGATCTCCCAACTTGGTGACTAGGCGTTGTCATGCAGTCTTGAAACAGAAAGAAGACATTTAGCGACAGGGAGATCACCGTGACAGTTAAACAAAATAGTTAGTGGCAAAGTCACAGAAAGAATGATGGGTTAAGGTTAACTCCTCGCGGCTTTGATTTCATTTGCGTTGCGTGATCGCCAGAGGTAACTCGGGTCAGCCAAAGGTATAAAAACACATTGTCACCGAGTCTCGAGATAGAACCAGGGTTAGTGACATAATCCTGCGACAAGAAAATTTCATGCAGTCGCTTGATCCTGAAATTTGAAAAAATGGCGGCAGTTTTCTGATGTGACGAGGTGAATCATCGGCAGCCAATCAGAGTCTTGCATTTTGATCACTATGCAAAAGGAGTTGCTGGGATATAAGCCAGATAACGAATACAGTTAATTTTCTCTTTTTGCAGTGTTCCAAAGTTGATCAAGGAGTTCTAAAATTGTAGAAGATTGTGCACAAAACAGTCTGCTGATCCCTAAGTAGATTTGTTTCAATATTGGTAAAAAGAAAAGGAGATTCAGCGTGTTGCAGGGTTGAGCAGAGTGATGACTACACCCAAGAAAAAGAAGCCTGTAGAAGAAGAGGAAGCCTTGAACGATGAATAAGGTGAACGCTTGGCTATGCACTGTTCAAAGACAAGAGGGACAGTTATTACAAAAGGAGTGTAGGTGAATAGGTGTGCACAGCTATCTAGATTCAACATAAATGCTATCAGCTGTCATCTACAAAATCAGATTGCAATCGCCAGATCAGGGGAAGAACCAGAAATATCTGATAATATCTGTTTGACTTGGTCATTTCACCACCTCTTCTCTCTCTCTTGTAATTTTAGGGTTAGATTTATGGGACCATCCGAAGCTTGTTGCGTCCTTAAGGGATTCCAAGATGGTCATAAACCTATATATAGCCTAAGAGTTGTAATTTGTAAGGAGTTTTTTTGGAATTATGCAAGGAGGCATGCTTTGTGACATTTTCTCTGTCCTTGGTATGTTTTGTGCATGAGTCTGTAACTCATTGTGAGAAATAATATGCAGAGCTTTAAGTTCTTTGAATCAATTTGTTGAATTGTGTCAGCCTTGTCTCTTTTCTGCTTGTTGTATGCATTTTAGATGGTTGATGGGTTAACTGTGAATGATTTTAATTCCTCTTAATCCTGTCCCCTTGTAGCATCTACTTGCAGAAGTGTATGTCTACTTGCAAGTTGTAACTAGTGTCTTACTATTTGAGTTGTTAACTGTGAAGAAGTCTTTCCTCTTAATTGGTTTAATCATGACCTTGTTATGAAATATTTATGCATGCCTATACAAGAGATTTTTGTTTTACCTCCAATTCAAAGTTAGTTGACCCAGGACTTAACCCTGTCTGTGTTATGTTTTCATGTCAAATTCAGTGCATCACCTAGTAGGTAGTTTGCTTTCAGTTATTTCCCTTTCCATGCAATCCTTCTAACCCTTTTCCCCTCAAGTTTACTTTCCTGTTTAAGAGAAAGTTAAGGTGATTATCCAAGAGGAACCAGCCTAGAATCTGGAGGTCTCATCTCAGTTAGCAAAGGTCCCACAACCTTGAGATGACTCCCTTGTTATACTGGATTATCAAGACCAAGAGAGCTTGAGATCAGAGGTGCAAATTTAGTGTATAACATTTCTGGCATGCCCGGTGGGACAATAAAAGAAGTTCATTACAAAACATTATGTCATCTCTGATATGCAAGTCACATAATACAAACTTTTAAGAAGTTGTTCTGACGAGTATATCTGGCGACTCCACTGGTTTCAAAGTTTCAGGCCAGCCTTGTTTAAGGTATATGAAAAGGATTGAAACTAGGAGCTCAAAACCCACTGAATTTTCAGAGTTGCCCTTGAGGAGAGGTCACAAAAGTAGGTCAACTCGAAGGGAGTCCCCTGCAAGGAGAGTTTAGTCTACACCTCCTGATTCATCAGAAAAGAGACTTTTTTCTGTTCATTACAGAAAAAGAGGAAGATCTCTAACCAGAGATCTAGAGGAGGAAGATTCAAGTACAGCTCATATTTTTGTGAATCTTCAAGTTTCAGTTCCTGCAATGGCTAGAAATTTTTCCTTTGCACCTTTCAATCAAGGGAGCCCGTTAAATTTTGTAGTACATCATGATGTGCCCCTGGTGGCATTAAAAAGCTTGCCTAATTTCACAGGTGAAGGGGAGACCACAACTTTTGAGCACATAAGAGATGTGACTACCATCTGCAGCATCCACAACATTACTCAAGAAGATGTAGCCACCAAGCTATTAGCAGCATCTCTAAAAGGTAAGGCTCTTGAATGGTTCATAACTTTAAATGTTGGGTCTATTACTTCTTGGGATAAATTAGGGGATGCATTAAGCAAGCATTTTGAGGATAAACCAGATAACTTGTCTCTGGTTGAACAGTTAACAACCATTAAGAGAGACCCTCAAGAACAAATGACAGATTACAATAGTAGATTCCTTAAGACTTGGAATAGAATTCCAGTTTCAGTCAGAACATCAGTAGACCATGCCTTTTTATACTATTTACAAAGTTTGAATGGTCAAATATCTATCATGATCTAGTCTATACGAGGCACTTCCTTACCCCAAGCTTTTGACATAGCTGTCAAGGCTGAAAATTGTTTGATTCAAGCAGGAATGATAGCTAGAAGACCACCAATTCCTATCTTTCCTAGCCTTCAACCTATTGCTCCTGCACAAGTGCCCCCATTTACCCCTATTCCCATATTGGCTCCCCAAGCTAGTACTAGTGACCAGGAACATGCTAAGGCAGGTTTTTCTTAGGAGTTGCAAGAAATAAAGAGCAGCCAAGCTACTAGTATGCAAGAAATGACAAGCTTACTACAAACCTTGACAAAGGAGGTTACAAACTTGAAGAAATAGAATCAAGGTGTCATACCATCCTTCCAACAACAAGGCCAAGGTCCTAATCAACAGTATCAAAATCAAGGACAGCCTTATCAACAAAATAGGCCACCATATCAAGGAGGCTATCAAGGGCAAAGACAAGGTTTTAGTCAAAGGCCATTCCAACCATATAACCCTGCACCTCTTAATTTTGCAAATCTAGTCAGGGAGATGGTGCCTAGTCAAAAAAATGTGGTTATGGATAATGAATGGTGTTTTCCTTGCAATCAGCCCCACAATTAGGCCACATGTTCTAATGGGTGGATGAACCAAGCTCTGATAATTCAGAATGCCTCAAAAGCTCAAGCAGATTTTTCATCCAGTGGGGCGGCTCCTCAGCAAGAAACAGAAGAAAATGAAACTGCTCTTTTCAATTGGGAGCAACTGGACTTCAGTGGAGTCAACAATGATGAATCTTTTGCTGCCTTTACAAGATCAAAGAGGAGAGCTCAAGACATGGAGAGAGCTGATTCTGGTACCCAAGCAACTACATCTGTAGAGCCGGTACAACAAACTTTTCCTACCACAACAAAGAAGGCTCCAACCATCACAAACCTAGAAGGCCAAGTTCCAAAGGGGGCAGAACCCATCATAGTAAAAGCACAACAAAGAGGACACACTACG
>MU227769.1:1370931-1384724 GCA_018584345.1 Thuja plicata
GGGCATAGATTTCATAGGTGTGATCAACCCTCCATCTAGTGCAGGACACAAGTGGATAATCACTGCAACAGATTATTTCACTAGATGGACAGAAGCAGTGGCCTTAAAGGAGGCCAATGAGAGTGTCATCCTGAACTTTTATGATGATTTAATTCATAGGTTTGGCACTCCTGATTCAATTGTTTCAGATAATGGACTGGCATTTACAAGCCTTAAAGTCTCAGACTGGGTGGTTAAGAATGGCATTTATCTAAATACCATCTCAAATTATTATCCCCAAGGTAATGGTTTGGCAGAATCCACAAATAAGAACCTAATCAGAATAATTAAGAAGACTCTTCAGAACAATCAGAGGGATTGGCATACAAAACTTAAGTCTGCCTTGTGGTTAGATAGAATTACCCCGAAGAAGATCATTGGTAACTCTCCATATACGTTGGTGTATGGTAGAGAGGCTGAACTTTCCATTTCAACAGAATTACCAGCTCTGGACTTAGCCACTCACTATGCCCTATTTGATAAAGAGGATCCCCTACAGATCAGGTATGCTCAATTGATGGAATTGGAAGAAATCAGAGACAAATCTATGAAAGATATGGAATTCCACCAGAATCAAACTAAAAGGAGCTTTGACAAAAGAGCCAGGGGAAAGAACTTCAAGGTTGGAGATGTAGTTCTCAAGTGGGATGAGTTCAGGTCCAAGCCTGGAAAGCACACAAAATTTGATTCCTTTTGGGGTGGACCATTTGTTATAACAGAGTGCAGAGGATCTAACGCTTTCTAGCTTTCAACTCTTAATGGAGATGCCTTGCCAATCTCAATGAATGGTTTCCACTTGAATCCTTTCTTTGAAGTTAATCCCTCTTTGTAGGTCCTTTTTTTCTTGTAGGCTTTTCCTTGTTTTGTTCCTTTCCCTGCTTTCTAGTGTAGTTTCCATATTTTCCAAGAAGTGCACGCGCACCGTTTTGCTCTGTCAAGTTTTGTGCTCAAGAAATGACTCCATGCCCAATGGATAGTTTGATGTAGATAGGCTACTGGTTTTCATGTCTAGCAGGATGACATCCCACAGAAGTCACCAAAATGTTGCCCAAATTTTCCATCCTATGCAATTTGGCCTGGTCTGCCCTGTGTGACCATCAAACCCTAAAAACCCTAGGTCTTCCATGTATTAAATGATGAAATATGCCGTAAGTCTCAGCGTGTTATGTTTTGCAGTTACCTTTTTCTAAGTCACTTAGGTCATGTGCTCTAATTGATCACCTTGTCGCGAGACCCCGGCCGAATATTCCCTGTGCTTTACCGACTTTGCTTTTCCATTGTGTCGCGTTGTCTCGTTACACATCAGAATATTCCTTTTGCCTTCCGAGACTTAGCGATCTCTTTGTAGTTAGGTAGTTGCAGAATAGCCATGATATAAGCCTTTGTGAAGATGGGACCCACTACTCAGTCGGGTGATCGCATGAAGTTTTCAACAGTCAAGAAAATGTCTTCCGACTTCGCAATTACCTTCGGTCGCTTTGTCGCCAGATCAAGCCAGAGTTAGCGGTTAAGCAAAGCCTTCAGTTGGGTGATTGTGAGAGGATCCTGACGATTAAGGAAAGGTTCTCAGACTCAGCGACTACTTCATGTCGCCTGATCGCTAGAATAAGATAAAAGGATTCAGCGACTATGAGACTAAGTGTTTTTCCCTTTTGTCACGGAATCGCAGAAAGATTTAAGGGTATGTTCAAATGTCCAGCGATTTAAGACAGCCGTCAGATGAAAGGATCAGAAGATCCAACGGTGGTCGCGAGGTCTAGGAAGAAAAGTGCCCTATGGAGAAAGTCCTCCCGACTTGGCGATAAGGGGTTGTCTCGTGGTCGCCAGATGCAGAAAAGGGGCATATATAAACTGTTACGCAAAGGTAAAAGGCTCAGGACTTGGATCTCCTGACTTGGCGACTAGGCGTTGTCGCGTAGTCTCAAAATAGAAAGAAGACATTCAGCGACAGGGAGATCACCGTGACAGTTAAACAAAATAGTTAGTGGCAAAGTCACAGAAAGAATGATGGGTTAAGGTTAACTCCTCACGACTTTGATTTCATTTGCGTCGCGTGATCACCAGAGGTAACTCGGGTCAGCCAAAGGTATAAAAACACATTGTCGCTGAGTCTCGAGATAGAACCAGGGTTAGTGACATAATCCCGTGACAAGCAAATTTCATGCAGTCGCGCAGTCGCTTGATCCTGAAATTTGAAAAAATGGCGACAGTTTTCTGATGTGATGAGGTGAATCGTCGGCAGCCAATCAGAGTCTTGCATTTTGATCACTGTGCAAAAGGAGTTGCTGGGATATAAGCCAGATAATGAATACAGTTAATTTTCTATATTTGCAGTGTTCCAAAGTTGATCAAGGAGTTCTAAAATTGTAGAAGATTGTGCAGAGAACAATCTGTTGATCCCTAAGTAGATTTGTTTCAATATCGGTAAAAAGAAAAGGAGATTCAGCGTGTTGCAGGGTTGAGCAGAGTGATGACTACACCAAAGAAAAAGAAGCCTGTAGAAGAAGAGGAAGCCTTGAACGATGAATAAGGTGAACGCTTGGCTATGCACTGTTCAAAGACAAGAGGGACAGTTATTAAAAAAGGAGTGTAGGTGAATAGGTGTGCACACCTATCCAAATTCAAGATAAATGCTATCAGCTGTCATCTACAAAATCGGATTGCAATCGCCAGATCAGGGTAAGAACCAAAAATATCTGATAATATATGTTTGACTTGGTCATTTCACCACCTCTTCTCTCTCTCTTGTAATTTTAGGGTTAGGTTTCTAGGACCATCCAAAGCTTGTTATGTCCTTAAGGGATTCCAAGATGGTCATAAACCTATATATAGCCTAAGAGTTGTAATTTTTAAGGAGTTTTTTTGGAATTATGCAAGGAGGCATGCTTTGTGACATTTTCTCTGTCCTTGGTATGTTTTGTGCATGAGTCTGTAACTCATTGTGAGAAATAATATGCAGAGCTTTAAGTTCTTGGAATCAATTTTTTGAATTGTGTCAGCCTTGTCTCTTTTTTGCTTGTTGTATGCATTTTAGATGGTTGATGGGTTAACTGTGAATGATTTTAATTCCTCTTAATCCTGTCCCCTTGTAGCATCTACTTGCAGAAGTGTATGTCTGCTTGCAGGTTGTAACTAGTTTCTTACTGTTTGAGCTGTTAACTGTGAAGAAGTCTTTCCTCTTAACTGGTTTAATCATGACCTTGTTGTGAAATATTTATGCATGCCTATACAAGAGATTTGTGTTTTACCTCCAATTCAAATTTAGTTGACCTAGGACTTAACCCTGTGAGTGTTATGTTTTCATGTCAAATTCGGTTATTTCCCTTTCCATGCAATCCTTCTAACCCTTTCCATGCTTTCAGTTATTTCCCTTTCCATGCAATCCTTCTAACCCTTTTCCCCTCAAGTTTACTTTCCTGTTTAAGAGAAATTTAAGGTGATTATCCAAGAGGAACCAGCCTAGAATCTGGAGGTCTCATCTCAGTTAGCAAAGGTCCCACAACCTTGAGATGACTCCCTTGTTATATTGGATTATCAAGACCAAGAGAGCTTGAGATCAGAGGCGCAAATTCAGTGTATAACAGGGAGACGATAAATTCATACTTCATGAGAGTATCGATGCTAAGGGATAAATTATCAATAGTTGGTTATGAGATCGATGGAAAGGAGTTATCATTGATTGCATTAGATGGTATGCCTGAATCTTGGGAGACATCTCTGGCATAAGTGCTAGGTCTAAATTTCCAAAATTTGACCATTTGAGAACAGATTGCTTACAAGAGGAATCAAGGCTAGACAAGAAAGGAATAAATAAGAAAACCATCGATGAAGATCTCTATGTACTAAATGTGGATAACCATAAGGATAGAAAAAGACACTTCAAGAAAAAGAGATAACATAATGAAAACAATAAAAGAGATATGTCAAAAGTACAATGTTTCAAATGTGATAAATATGGACATTATGTATTCAATTGTTCATACAAAAAGCATCAGGCTTCATTCACCAAAGCAAAGAAACAAAAGACTAAGGAAGAACCTAAAAATGTGAAATTTGTATTCTACTCTACACTTTCAAGCCAAGTCTCAAATAAAAACACGTGGGTTATAGAAAGTGGTTCCTCAAGACATGTGACTGGATTCAGAGAACTACTAGATTCTATGATACAAGATTCCAATGAAGAAGTAACTATTGGGAACAATTCATCTTATCCAGTAAAAGGTATTGGGATATGCGCTATCAAACTAAAAACTGATGATTATATTTAACTTACTGGAGTATTATTTATACCCGGCATCAAAAGAAATCTAGTATCTATTTCAGCACTTGAAGATAATGGATTTAGAGTACACTTTATGGATGGTAAATTAAAAGCTTGGCCAAAGAACTCTAATATCAAGAAAGCCCTAACCATACGTAGCAGATAAGGTTGTCTATATGAACTATGTATAGATACAAACCAATTCCTAATTAATGAAATTACTAACACCAATGAGATGTGGCATAGAAGACTAGGGCACTTAAATTACAAAGCCTTATCTTCCATGGAAAAACTTTTCATTGGATTACCAAAGCTCAAACAATATCATCCAGGTGTATGCAAAGGTTGTGCATTAGGTAAAAACACAAAAATGGCATTTCAAAATAGTTCTAGTAAAACAGATAATGTATTAGAGTTAGTTCTTTCAGACTTATGTGGACCTATGTTTGTTCCATCAATAACAGGGTGTAAATACTATGTGATCTTTATTTATGATTTCTTGTGGAAGACTTGGATATATTTTCTTAAACATAAAGAATCTGAGGAGATTCTAAAAATGTTCAAAGATTTTAAATCAATTACTGAAAAATTCTCTGGAAATAAAATCAAGACTCTAAGGACAGATAATGGTAAATAATATACCTCAAAAATCTTCAAGGAATTTTGCAAAAATGTAGGGATTAAGAGGGATTACACTGTTCCTTACAATCCTCAACAAAATGGGGTTTCTGAAAGAAAAAAATATATAATAATTATTGAAGCTACCAAAGCAATGATTCTTGATCAAAATCTCAACATTTCTCTCTGGGAAGAATCATCAAAAACTATTATATATATTCAAAATAGATGTCCACACTCTCACATTGACAGTAAGACTCCTGAAGAAGCCTATTCAGGGACAAAACTAGACATCAGTAACTTATGAATATTTGGTTGCCCAATTTACATACATGTACCTAAAGAAAAGAGAACAAAGTTAGAACCATCTGGAAGGAAAGGTATTTTTGTGGGATATAATGAAACCTCAAAAGCATACCAAATATATATACCTGGTCAAAATTAGATTGAACTAAGAAGAGATGTAATCTTTGAAGAAGATATAGCATCCTATAGAGCTAGAAACTATTTAGAACCAGGAACACACGTCTTTGCAGAAGAAGAATTTACACCTGAGATTCAAAGGGAGTATTATGAGGAAGAATAATGTGAGGAACAACCCTCAACAATATTAAATCCTAAAAAGAGACCTCTCTGGGCCACTAAGACAATAGAATAATCCATGTCTTATGGAGCTCCTTCAAAAACATCCAGAGAAAGTAAAGGACTTGCAAAGTTCTCTAATTATGTAGCCTTAATGAGTGAACTATCAAAATCAGAACCTGCAAATGCTTCAAATGCTATTCAGTAGCAAGTATGGAAAGATGCCATAATAGAGGAATATCATTCTATTATTAAGAACGATATATGGGACATTGTGCCCAGACCTAAAGAGAAATCAGTGGTCACCTCAAAATGGTTGTTTAAAATTAAACATGTTGTAGATGGTAGTATAGAGAAATACAAAGCAAGGTTTGTAGCCAGAGGTTTTTCACAAAAGGAAGGGATTGATTATGATGAAACTTTTGCTCCTGTTGCAAGATATACTTTAGCTTGAAAATTGCTAGCCATTATAGCTACTAAAGAATGGAAAGTACATCAAATGGATGTAAATATTGCCTTTCTAAATGGAACCATTGAAGAAGAAGTATACCTAGAACAACCTAAAGGTTTTGAGATTCAAAATTCCAAATCTCATGTTTGTAAACTAAAGAAAGCTTTATATGGACTCAAACAAGCTCCTAGAGCTTGGTATGAAAGGATTGGTAATTATCTTATGAAGTTAGGGTTTTCCAAAAATGATGTTGATCCAAACCTATACTTCAAATAGAGCAAAGGTGACATGTTGATATTAATACTATATATTGATGACTTATTGATTACTGGAGAGGATCACCTTATCAATCATTGCAAGGACTTATCAAATGAATTTGATATGAAAGACTTAGGTCTTTTACACTACTTTCTTGGTTTAGAAGTTTGGCAAAAGTCAGATAGCATTATCCTGAATCAAGGAAAGTACACTCTTGACATATTAAAGAGATTTGATATGTTGAACTGTAGACCAATGTCATCACCTATGGAAACAAACTTTCATAAGTTAAAGGAAGCATCAGCAGAATATCCTCTAGTAGATCCTACTCTTTATAGATAGATAATAGGCTCCCTGATGTACTTGGTAAACATCATACCAGATATTTTCTTTGTTGTAAATGCATTAAGTCAGTTCATGTGTAAACGTAGAGAGATTCATCTTGTTTCTACAAAACATATATTGAGATATCTTCAGGGTACTGTGAACTATGGACTTAACTATGAAAAGACAAATTTGGACCTTCATGGATTCACTGACTTAGATTGGGCTGGAAGTGTGACCGATCAAAAGAACACATTAGGATGTTGTTTCAGTTTGGGATCAACTATGGTATCTTGGATTAGAAGAAAGAAATCATCAGTAGCTCAAATTTCCACAGAGGTTGAATACATTGCATCTTCTATGGCTTCCAGAGAAGCAGTATGGCTCAGAAAACTACTTGTTGGATTATTTGGTACACCCTTAAAACCAACTACTATCCATTGTGACAACCAAAGTTTTATCAAGTTATCAGTGAATCTCATGTTTCATGATAGATCCAAGCATGTTGAGATTCCTTATCACTATGTTCAAGATATGATTGAAAGGAAAGTGATTCAGTTGAAATATATTAATACAGGAGATCAAACTGCAGATATTCTTACCAAAGCACTTCCCAAAGTGAAATTTGATCACTTTAGGAAAAATCTTGGTATGATTGAAATGTAATTCTAATTTATATTAATATAATAAAGATGTTTATGGGCTCATCCATCCTATGTACATTTCTAAAAGGTGATGACTTCTTAGTAAATGAACACTTGTATTTAATGTTACAAGGTGAAAACCTTGTAATGGAGATTCGTTATGGTAGATATTTAATATGTCAGTGCACATACCATAATAGGGTTATATGTAAGGGAATGTAATGTTCTTTATAACTATATCCCCATACCACAATTTGAGGTGATATAAAAATAAGGTACCACGATCTAAGGTGATTCCTCATATCACAATCTGAGGTGATATGAAAATTTAGGTATCACGATCTGAGGTGATTCCTCATATCATGATCTAAGGTGATATGAAAATTTAGGTATCACGATCTAAGGTGATTCCTCATATCATGATCTTAGGTGATATGAAAATTAGGTATCACTATCTGAGGTGATTCCTCATATCACAATCTGAGGTGATATGAAAATTAGGTATCATGATTTGAAATTATTCCTCATGTCACATTCAGAAGAGATATGAAAATTAGGTATCACAATATGAAGTAATTCCTCATATTACAATCTAAGGTAATATGTAAAATTTGGTCAACGTGGTATATTGAAAATTATCTTTCCTAGCTAAGAGGGAGTGTTAGAGACTGATAGCATCGTAAAGATAATTATATAAATACAAATACATTCACATATTAATGTAAATGAGATTAATACTATCACACCTTACTATATCTATATATATTTAAAGTGATATATATTAATATATATGTAATTATTATTACATATATATTAATCTCTATATAAGTGTATTTACTATATATTAATTAGATTATAACTATATATTAATTTTTATGTAATTACATTACATACACATTAATACATAATTATAAATATATATTATATCGCATATGTTAAAGTATCATTTTATATTGCTATCGGGCGTTAACATATCCACCACCTTACACCGATTATTATTGGTTATGAGCATAGAATGAAATTTGATGACTAATAGACTAAAGTAGAAAGCATAATACAGTCGATACCAATCGACTTTGTTAGTAATAACAAGTCGATGGTAATCGACACTATATCATAGGAAAATTTAAAAAAAGTGGTCACGACTTGATGTGTCATGACTCATTTATGAGTCATGATCCATCAAATCATAACCACCCAATAACATATATAACTAGCTTGACTGATTTCTTAAAGACATATATAATATAGAAGTCTGGTAATATTAAAAGGTGTCTTACAAATAAGAAAGAAGATTCTAAAAAAAACGAAGTATATGATATTAAGTATTATAATTTAATAGAATTTTATCATCTTTTACAATAGTTAATAATATTGTATTAAATCCTTACAACCATCTTAAAGTGAACATGGTGATCAAACAATGTCATCCTCATATGAAATGTCCTCATCTGATGGCATAAATACCCCATCATTAATGGGCCCTAAATCCACAAATAAATTAAGACTGTTGTTTTCATGGTCTTCATCGCCTTGAGCTACAGGTAAATGAAAATCAATAAAGTCATCAATTTCATGGACTTGTTACCCATGTGGTTGCTCATTTTCTTCAAACACTTCATTAAAATCATCATGATCTTCATCTTGGTCATATGCATCATTGAAAATAAAATTTTCATCATCACCATCTTGGCCATCTATGTCTTCGAGTGGGACTTCAACCTCTTCAAGTAAACCATGGTCCTCTAATTCTTCAACAAATGTTACTCTTCATTCTCTTGGATCATAATCAATTACAAATGACCAACCAGGTTGTTCTAAATTTGGAATGAGAAATATATGGTCACATTGAATTGGAAACACATAAGGTTCATAAGTGGCTTCAAACCTAGATGTATTGATCATATGGAATCCATTGTTGTGTAGAAAGATCTAGTTTTTTATTCACCCACTTTGATAAGCTTGTACCACTCAACACGAAAAATAACTTTCTTGAAAGATATAAAATCAAGCTCTATAATATCCTCCAACACTCCATAATAGTGAATTGTGCTTGTGATTAGTTGTCTATCATTTGCATGTGAATGACATTCCACCTCAAATGATGCTGAAACTCCACAATCATAAGTTTGTCGCTTCTCATCAACTTTTCTGATGCGAAAATGATGACCAAAATTCCACATTCCTTTGTAATATTTTACCTAAATTCATATAAATATTAACTAATTAGATTGAAGGTTACAAAGCTAAAAGAAAATTTATAAAATATCTCCAATATGTTAATATATGTATCACCTCCCCATTTATAGATCCTTTAATTAAGTTCAATTGTTGTTGTGTTACTCTATTCCTCCTTTTTGTTGCCTAATATTCAATATTATTCTTAAGCCAATTCCATGAGCATCTCTCAGGACATTTATTTTATGGCTTACAAGAAGTCCTCGAACAATGTTTTGACCATGTTTATTATATATAATTGCCCATGCTTTTTCAGCCTCTAATTTCTTTTGTTCAATGTACTTCTCCATCCATTCCAACATAAAATCAGAATTGTATGCAATATACAAATATAATGCCTCCCACTCCTTAGCATCTACAATGAAAAATAGAATTCATCAATGAATTTTAATAATTATTTAAAGCTATTATTATGAATTTCAATATAAAAATAACTACTTCCAATATTTGTGTATACCTTTTCTCCTCTTTGAAGTCCCTTGACCCTCTAATTTTTCTCCTTCAAATTAGTTATAATTCCACAACCACGGAGCTTCAAGTTGCAACTAAGGTAAGTACTCACTCAAATAAATCATTTCTTGAAAATCCATGTAGCCCTCAACCATTGACCCTTTTGGTCAAGCCTTTTGCCTCACAAATTGCAAAAAAACCTTCATATATCTCTCCACAAGCCACATTGTTTGAATATTAATAGGCCCACACTATTCAGTTTCTTCTACTAAGTGTACAAGGTAGTGCTCTTGAATATTTAAAAATCTTGGAGGGAAGCACATTTGAATGTCACACATCAGAAGTGAAAATTTCCTCTTCCAATACTTCAAATCATCTGGATGTATCTCTTTTGATGAGACCCACCTACCAATGTTAACATGTATTACAATAAAGACTTGTGATTTCTTCAAAAATAAAAGTATAAACTCATATAAAAGCATAAGAAATTATGTACTTCAAATTATAAGAGTCGTGGAAGAGTATGCACAATTGATGGAAAATACATCAAATATTTGGATAATTTATAAATAGTTAAAGTGACATCACCATTAAAAGAGCATATTTTGCGGTAGGCAACACATACTGCACAAACATTACCAATTAACCACATTAAAATATCCATGGACTAATATTATCACTATGATATAAAGAGTTCTAATTATATTTCCAACAAACCTAACACACTAAAAAATTAACTTCATCTAATTTTGTCAATCATGTGTTTTTAGGCATGAGAACTTTGATCCATCTCTTGTGAATAAGTTTTATAATGTCACACCAAACCCAGAAGAAAATCTTATACTTTTCATTGTATCAATGATGTTTTATTTTTTCCTTTGATGCAAGAGTCCATGGAGCATGAACATATGATTTTTTTTCATGCAACCACATGTTCGGCATGATATTGGAAACTTGGAGGTCCTTTTGTAACTTTATTTGTGCTTCAAGGTTGATTCCATTTAGATGTTTCTACAAGCACTCTGCCACATTTTTCCCAATGTGCATGGTATCAAATAGGTGGGCTATTCGCATGTTCTCATAATATTCTAATTTGTAGAAAATAGAGTCTTTTCATTCCTAGTGGAAAGCTTGTTGATCCCTTCCTTTTTGTCATGCATTGCTTTCCAACTAGCAGGGTTCATCCTTCTTGGCTTCCTCATTTCCACTTCCTTTCCATTGAACTTATTTTTCTCATGCACTCGAAAGTGATGATCTTGAGGTAAGAATTGTCTATACTCATCATACACAATTTTATTGAGACCTTTTGACATCCTATATAACATATTTGGCCCATATGATGGACAACCATGTTTCCCCTTTGTTTGTAGCTGTAAAATAAGAATGGAAACTAGAGTTAGTAAATGGTACAATGAGCACAATAAGTACAAATGTAATTTATAATATATTACCACAACAAATAGAGAGCCATGGGGCATCATGAATTGTCGAAATAAGAATCATACGAAAGATGAAGTTTCTATCATTGATAGGTCTTGATACATCACACATATATACACCATCCCATAATTCACGAAGCTCATCAATAAGGGCCTCCATGTATACATCCATATCCTTTACTTGATACTTCCCTAAGTAAACAAAACTTTTATTAGGGTTTAATTGAATTGAAACATTTTCATATAATCTTTATGAAGGTGTTGCATGCATATGTTCTAATACCTAGTACAGTTATAGTTAACATTGCTTGCTCCTTTTTCATTGCCATCCAAGGAGGGAGATTGTTGTTAACAATTAAAACTGGCCAAACAAAATATGTTGTTCTAAGATCTCCAAAAGGATTGACACCATCCATTGCTACAGAAATCCTTACATTCCTTGCCTCATTTCTTAAATGTGGCCATTTTTCCTTAATCTCTTTCCAATATTTTCTATTTGCAGCCATACACATGACACCATCTTGGCTCCTCCATTATGCATGATAATCCAAATATTTTTCCAACTCCTTGCATTTTAAAATCCTCTCAAACCTTTTCTTTATTGGAATATGTTGTAGTACTTTATAGGGAACCTTCTTAGATACTTGATCTTGATGATACCTACCTATGTGACACACTAGGCATTGCTTCAAATTTGTATTCTTTCCATAGTATAAGATATGATCATTTGGACATGCATCATATATATTGTACTCCATTCCAATGTCTTTCATAACTAAAGATACTTCTCTATGTGAATGAGGCAACTTATTGTCCTTTGGAAGTATTTTGTTTGCCAAAATCCTGTTAGGATGAATTCAGAATAACTGAGAGGGGGGTGAATCAGTTATCCTCAAGTCTAGATGTTCATATATAAAACTTTAAACCAACTTCAACAACTCAGATTTTGTAAATCCAGATCCAATTTTAGCTCTAATGCTAATTCACTAGGTGGCCTTCATTTTCATCTCAAAGTTCAGATCTGCTTGGAAATTCATCAAGTAATCACTTCGCTTCTCTTCTCAACCTTCTCTGCTAGGTTTTCACCAATCAATCAATTAACCATGCAATACTTTGCATTCCACTTCTCCTTCCTTGGGATACAATAACAATAACCATGGTAGGTTATAATATACCTCTTCATCTAGGTCAGATAGATCTTTTTCCACTTAATCAAGATCATAGATCTTAGGTTAGGTTAGATCCAATGGATCTTTCCATCATTACATTTAATTTACTTCTCCAATATAGTCATTAATTAAACATTGAGTCCATGCACTAATAGTGGTTTCCCATGCATTAAATGAATGTGGACCAATCTTAATTAACAATGCATATCCCAATAAAATCAACTATGTCAGCCATAGATCTCAAATCTCATCAATAAACAAAATACTATTATTCAGCTTTCTCTGTCTCTCTCGGCATTTCACTAGCGCTCGGCATCATCTTTGCTTTGCTCGACATCAAATTTTTCTTTTCTCAACATTGACTTTTCTTTGCTCGGCATTAACCTTCCAGTGAGCTGTTAGTGATAGATAAATAATGTATCACTTTGCCAAAGTGCCAGATGATCAAGTACCCTGGTGTATACTCATAACTCAACCATTTCCTTGGTCTTCTTGTTATCTCATTCTTCCAAATCTTCATTAATCAATGGATAAGGTACTCAAACATAAAACAATAGTCTCACCAGTTAAGGTTTGACATCAATGACAAAATAACAATTGTCTACATTGTAGCAATCTTTCCAACAATCTCCCTCTTTGGCATTGATGGCAACACTAAACTATAAAACAATGATTTCCAACCAAAGTTACCATACAATCCAAAAAGTGCCTGTGTTCCTGATATGAACAATTTTTCATTAATGTCTTTAGCTTCATTCTGACTCCCTCTATGTCTATAATCACACGTAAAATGTTTCTGTTACTGTTCAACTCCCTTATATTTGTTGTTTATCTCCCTTGTATCTGTTATTTTAGCAATAATCTCCCTCTTTGACAACAATGCCAAAGATGTTGACATCTTCATTATGTTGATTCTTCTTTTCTAATATTTGTATCCTGTTGTTCTTGTCATCTTTGTGTATGACTAATCTTCTTTGTCTGTTCATGTCTTCTACTTCATAGTTTTTAGGCAGCATCCTAAAAATGTGACTCACTGTGCATCAATGTGTCAAGTGTTCTGATTAAAATATTTGATGCAACAGTACCATTCAACACTAGTTAGCCTCTGCTAGGGGAATTACCTCCAATTTACCTCTTAGATACTCATGAGCATCATTGGGTAACGCTTTTGTAAATATGTCTGCCAACTATTTCTTAGTGTTCACATATTCCAGTCTCACTTCCTTCTTCTGAACTAGCTCCCTCAAGTAATGATACTTGATAGCTATATGTTTTTTCTTAGAGTGCATTACAGGATTTTTAGAAATATTAATGGCACTC
>MU227769.1:1387254-1404763 GCA_018584345.1 Thuja plicata
ATTTACTTATGCTTACCAAGTTATCAAAGTTAACATGACATAGCCTCTTATGCCATAACCAAACATCATTATATTGTGCAAACAAGCATGTCTCTTCAGCTAAATCTAGATAGAACAAGTTACCTTTAGTTTACTCACCACCTCCAACTAATTCTCCATTGGCATCATAGATCTTTGCTTTCATGTGATGGAATTCAACTCTAACCAAAAGTGTTCAGCTGTGAAACACTTAGCAAATTATACTTAAGATCATCAACCCAGTATACATCATCACATCTAATCTTGCTAGTTAGTTTAATTGATCCTTTCCCTTTAACTCTACAAGTTGTATCATTACCAAACTTAACATATCCACCTTTACATTGTTCTAAGGTTTCAAATTTGTCCTTATCACCAGTCATGTGATGTGAACAACCGCTGTCAATAATCCAACGGTCACCTTTACTCATATAAGAATTTAGTGCAAATTTCTCATTATCATCACAATCATCTTTCATTGCAACATACACAACTTCTATATCATTTTCATCAAATTTGTCAGATTCACTGTCAGGAGCTTCTTCATCTATATAACAAGATTTCTTACCTTTGTCTTTGTAATCCTTGTACTTTTTGTAGTCTCGGTCATCCTTTCTATCTTTTTACTTGTTGTCTCTTCTTTCATCTTTTTCATTCTTGTCAGGACATCTAGCAGCAATATGACCAACTTTGTTACAAGAAAAACAAATAGTAGGAAGTTTACCTTTGAATTTTCCTTTTCCTCTAGCTAGTCTCCTTGCCATAAGTGCCTCAAGCTCTTCTAGATCATCATCTGAGGTATCACTGTCATTGTCCACACATTTCTTTCCCTTCCTTGATTTTTTGATGACCATCTGTGACTTGAATGCAGATTCAATAGCTTGTGGAGTATAGTTGTCTAAATTTGACATCTCCAATGTAGTAAGTCTGCCTACTAGACTTTCAAGAGTTAAATTGTTATGAGTACATCTCAGTTCTTGAATTACAGATACTCTAATAGCATAAATAGGAAGAAGTGTTCTCGATACCTTGATCATGATAGTGTCTTCATCAATGGTTCCCTTAGCTCCTCTAATAGCATTTACAACTTCCTTTATCCTATCATAATATTGCACTATATTTTCTTCTTCTTGCATTTTTAAATCATCAAACTTACCTCTCAAGATTTCAGATTTGACTCTTAGTACATTCGTATCACCTCCATAAATGGTTGTAGGGGCATCCCACATCTTCTTTACACTTGTACAATCCTTGATGTCCTCAAATTCATGATAGTTCAGAGATGATGCAAGTTCCAGCATTGCTTGATGATGTTCATGCTTTTCTCTTAATTGTGCAACATTCAAAACTCCAGTAGGGGCTACATACTCTATTTCAATAAGTCATTTAGCAGAATCACCAATACCGGCCAATTGAAGTTTCATCAAACTTTTCCATGCAGGAAAGTTTTCCTTGTTAATCTTCAGTCCATTCCTTTTATACATCTTGACCTTTATCTCCAAGTACCTTCAAACTTTTTCAAGAGAACTTAGCTCTGATACCAATTGTTAGGATGAATTTAGAATAACTGAGAGGGGGGTGAATCAATTATCCTCAGGTCCAGATGTGCCCATATAAAAATTTAAACCAACTTCAACAACCCATATTTTGCAAATCCAAATTCAATTTTAGCTCTAATGCTAATTCACTGAGTCGCCTTCATTTTCATCTCAAACTTCAAATCTGTTTGGAAATTCATCAAGCAATCACTTTGCTTCTCTGCTCATCCTTCTCTACTAGGTTTTCACTAATTAGTCAATTAACCATGCAATACTTTGAATTCCACTTCTCCTTCCTTGGGATACAATAACAATAACCATGGTAGGTTATAATATACCTCTTCATCTAGGTCAGATAGATCTTTTGTCGCTTAATCAAGATCATAGATCTTAGGTTAGGTCAGATCCAACGGATCTTTACATCATTACATTTAAATTACTTCTCCAATACAGTCATTAATTAAACATTGAATCCATGCGCTAATAATGGTTTCTTGTGCAGTAAATGAATTTGGACCAATCTTAATTAACAATGCATATCTCAATAAAATCAACTATGTCGGCCATAGATCTCAAATCTCATCAATAAACCAAATATTGTTGCTTGGCTTTCTCTATCTCTCTCGGCATTTCACTGGCACTCGACATCATCTTTGCTTTGCTCAGCATTGGCTTTCACTTTTCTCAGCATTGACTTTGATTTTCTCGGCATCGACCTTCCGGTGAACTGTCATTGATAGATAAACAATCTATCACTTTGCCAAAGTGCCAGATGATCAAGTACCCTAGTGTATACTCATAACTCAACCATTTCCTTGGTATTCTTGTTATCCCATTCTTTCAAATCTTCATCAATCAATGGATAAGGTACTCAAACATATAGCAATAGTCTCACTAGTTAAGGTTTGACATCAATGACAAAATAACAAATGTCTACATTGTAGCAATCTTTCCAACAAAGCCTACATGATGGAGCAAATGGATTTTATAAGTATACACAATACTTATAAAATTTAAGACATCTAAAGCATTAATTTATAGGAATATCACATTCTACCTTAATATATCAGTAAAGCATGTGTTTGTCAATCCATGTGTAACCTTCAAGTTTATCAACAACATAAGTGTCGCTAATACAGAAGTATCTGCATTTGGGAAAAGAGGTGTCCTAGCCAGCTGGGCAAGAGGTGAATCAGTAACTTCTTCAGAAGATGTGTAGAAGTCTTGGATAAATTCATTGACACCAGCCTCATTTATGTCTAAAGTGGTTTCATCCATAAATGTGTCTTGGTCTTCATCTTGAGACTGGCTATCATCAGTGACATGTATTGGATCTTCAATAATATTTGGAACTGGAAGTGGCTTTTCATCAAAAATGAATTTAAATGATAAATAATAATGTGTTAAATAATATTCATATTTATTTATTATAATATGAATACCAATATGTTAATTTAGTGTACCTCTTCTATATAAACTCCATACTTCAATCTATGTATACCAACAAGTTGTTGCTTATTTAGTTTCCTATTTTGGCACCTATTGCAAGTGCAATATATCATTTCATTGAAGTATTCATTTGTACCTAGAACAAGTCTTGCTGCCCATTCATATGAATATTCAGATGATGGTGACGTGTTATTCCCCTAATTGCATCATGTACTATCAACAATAAGAGTACAACTTTTAAATTGATTATTAAATCTTCTTGAAGAGAACATGACTATTACAACTTAAGAAATTTGAAACTTCAAAACTGTGGCTTTAAGGTGACATTCACAAAAGTGGAAAAGTTTTAGCTAATTTTTATATAGAATTTATTAGCACACAAATTGACCAAAAGTTTTCAACTTTGAAGAGATGGGATTTAAGTGCATTTTCTTGTTCTTGGATCACTGTTTTTGGATATTTTCTATTTGGATGCATAGCATTAGCATTGGAAGTTGAAAATTTTTTTTTTCTTATACTAGTACCATGTGACACCTACATCAAAGATTCAAGTTTGGATTACCAATAGGTTGTATTGAGGCAAATATAGGGTAAATACCAACAAAAATAACCTAATATGAATTCTTGTGTGTCCTTAGGTAGTATGTTAGAACAATTGCTATCATTGTTTAACACAATTATATAGAAAAAAAGGGATACCATGTTTTGAGGTATGTCTTGACATACGACCCTGATGTCATGAGTTGCTTGAATCAATAGCCCATTTGTGAAAACCATCATTTACTTGAACCAAAGAAAGTAATCTTTTTTTAAAAAAATCCACTATTATTATTGCAGTCCAAAGATTAATTAATTTTCCTCATTACATTACCCCTAGTGTCATAGTATGGTAAGATATTTTCAAGGTGTTTGCTAATTTTAAGGGTTTTAGTGATGCCACAAAGGAGTTTCATAATTTGTGTAAGTACTCTAAAACATATATTTTTCCATCACTAACTAGTTTAATCTTTTCGTCATAACAACGATATGAAATATTAGTCTATGTGCTACCTATTAAATTGTAGTTTAGTATTTTATTTCATTAAAATGATACTACAAGTACAAAAAATAATATAAATACCTGCTCTGCCATTTTGTATGGACACCAAAAACATAGCCTATTAGAAAGCTATAAAGAAAAGTGTGTGGATGTTAGTTGCGATCATTACATAAATAACTGCTGAAATATATGAAAATCATGTATCCCAAAAAAAAGTAACGCTCACCCAAATAGTGGAAAAGATAACTTTTATACACAAAATCTTTAATTTTATCTTTATAAGTACCCTTCAAAAACCAAACACTAGTCAACAAGATGTGTCATACTTTAACTAAAAATAGGTCTTAAAGATATCATAATAAAAACATGTCACTGTAAACAAGTCTTACTGAAAAAAGAGCCACTAGTGTTGCAGGCCACTACTGAAGATAAGTTTGAAATCTCTGAGTATAAATCTAAACATAATATGTAATAATCAAATATGTTAATGGAATCAAAAAGAAAAAATATTAAATGTTGATATTTTTTAAGTTCAACATTCATAGCTACATTCACATCTTGCATATTTGGTGCTTTTATGTGCTCCAAAGCATGCCAGATCTAGATATAAGAGAATCACAACTCAAAATTTTCACTTAGATATGGGAATCAGTAAAAAAATTGTCAGACCAAAATTTTGACTCAGATATGGGAATCAATAAAAATTTGGCAGACCAAAATTTTGACCTAGGCTCTTCTATGAATTTGACACCACATTTTTGCTACACTGCCTTGATCTTCTAATGAGCATGATGATAACTCCCTTGAATTCCAATGGGCTTTACCACTATACTGTTGGATGAAATCCTCACAGTTTTGGGCCAATCATCTTGGATGCATATTGGACTAAAGTTGCAATAGCCAAATGTGTCTCTTACCCCATTCAGAACAACAATTCACTAGCTAAAACAATTGGTTCATGCAGTTCTAATGGATAAAAACCTTTACAAATAGCATTATACATGAAAAATTTCCAAAGTTGTCTGATAGCATCAGTCCAACACCATAAAACTTGAAAATTAGTAGTATAAAATTGGTACAACATATGTGATACTGAAAAATTCCTCACAAAGATCATAAACATAAAATCTGGAAACAACTGCGTATTGATGGAAAGTATTTGAATATAGCAACATTGAACTGAGAATTTCCCAATTTTGTGGCTGAGTACAGGTGTATGGTCTCCTATCCCTTGAACTTAATCTTTTTAATGTATGCTTCAATAAAATGTGACCAATATATGTCAAGGATTGTCCATGCTTCTTTTAATTAATGTCATTAGACTCACATGGTTTGAATCAGATTGTATGTGGGATGGAAGGTGGTTGGAACAATGACATTTTTCTTGAAATATCTTTCCAAACAGTGATATATTAGGTGGAATATTGGAATTTTAGTATCCAAAGGATAAGACTTCTTGCATACAACATGAGGCAAAACCATCTTTCCAAAACCATGGTTGTAATACTGCATTGCTTTGCGCAAAATTAGATATGTAATGGGTGGAAACCACCTTATGAGATCTGAAATTGAAAAAACCTCAACAATTATAATGGGTTGGAAACTCCTCCTCCATGTGACTGAAAATTCTTATTTGGTTGTAAGGAATGCATGCAGTACTATAAATGTTGAGGGCAACATATATAAAATTAGCAGCCATACTCAAAGTGGCCCTGGCTCATGTCTATTGCAACAAAGACTCACCCTCATTATGCGAAGTTGGTGGTTCTCAACAAGAAAGTTTCATTTCACAATTTTTTCACATGGTGGCCACCTTACTAGTGTAATGTTGAACTTATCCAAATTAAATATATGATTGTGCATTGAGAAAAGCAATAAAGAAAGAGCACTCAAAGACTATGGGAAGCAAAGTATGGAGAGAAAGGAATGTGCTAGAAGAAAAGGCAAGTGGAGTTGTAATAAAAGGTGTTGAGATAAAGAGGAAGACTAAAGTTGAAAAAGAAGATATTAGCATAGAGGATGAGAAGACTCTGATGAGAAGAGCTTTAAAGAAGCTGATTGGCAGAGGCAAGAAGAAGCTACTGAAAATATAAAAGGTAAACAAGTTGGTTTGGTGAATGATGAAACTGATACTTTGTGCATTATTGAAAGAAGGAACAGGATAGAAGCAAGTGGAGATCTTATTGTAGGGAATGCTGATGAAAAGACAAAATTAGAAAGGGTACAATGGAGAAAACAAAGGAAGTAGAATTTGCAAGGTTGAAATGCATGTGTTTTTAGTCGCTAAAATGCATGTCTTTTTGACTTAACTTCAAATTTAAGACAACCAAAATAATTCTAATTTTGTATTTAAAATGATTTAAATAATACGTTAAATATTTAAGACAAACTATTTATTTTGTCTTAAAATAATGTCTTATTATTCTTTTGTGAAAGACAACTCTGGCATTATCGAGAATGAGGCATGTCCATGACTTGAGTAGTAGATTTTTTCCCACTTGTATGGTTCATACTGAGAAACATGCACTGTTTTATTAACTTTCTGCTAATTTATAAATGTACAATGGTATAAGTTTTTGTTAAGTGTGTTTTACCTGTCTTTTATCAACTGTCATGTAAAAATTAGCCATTTAAATATTTGTAAACTAATTCAGTTGATTGCATGTTAATATGCATTATCATCTAAATTTTGTTTACATTCTAAAGTACAAGTATAAGATCAAACATGTGTTTATAATGCATCGTTTGATATCATTTGATGGAAAAGTACACTTTAGTATAGTGAATGCACCCATCGTCATTTTTATTCTCTGCTTCTTGTTTAGGACTGATCTTAGAGCAACTTACTTTGATTTTAAGCTATCAAATATTTATTAAACTAGAATTTGTTTATGTCAAACCAAATATTAATGCTATAAAGAATGGTGTAATCATTTCCTTATAATAATAACTTTAAACTGACTAATTTATAGAAAATTTTTCTACTGGTAATGATCAATGCAATAGAGTTTTATATGCAGTGCCTCTATCTTCTCTTGCCCCCCTATAGGACGGTTATTTGTTCTAATATTAGTATATCATATGCTATTATGGCTATAGAAACATTGGTAATTGTTAAATTAGAGCTGATGAACAAGGTTCCTTATGATTTTTCCACATGCATTTACTAACCTTTGGTGTTGGCAAGGCCATAATGGAGACGTGAAGGGAACATATTATTGTGTCTCCTTTTCTCTACTTTTTCCTCATCTCCTAGGGTTGGGACATTTATCATTTAAATCTCCCGTCGGATATAATTTTCACAAAAAAATTGAGAATGGAAACAAGCATCTTAGAAAAGCCCAACTTACAAGACCTTAGCATAGAGACCCAGATTGGATGGAAGTTGAAGAAACGGATGCATAGAGACATAGAGACCTAGGCTTGATGCAATGTGAAAATTTTCAGACCTAAGATTACCACTGCAACAAAAAACAACCAGTCAACAACCTCATATGTCAGGTTTAAACACAAGCTAAGTGAGAGTTACATGGATGGATATTTCATGCATGAATGCCAAAATATGATAGCTTTCAAAACTGACTTGCCTATTTTACAAACTTATACCATCAAGCTTTAATGTGCAAAATTTAGAATACCTATAATGTCTTGAAATAAATTTTGTATGTGTTGTGTTACATTGTTAATACAAATGATATCCATATTTGCCTTGAGCAGGAAATTCATTTCCAATGGGATGTCCATTTGATAAAGCTATTGTACATCACCAGGTAATAAATAAAATCACACCTTAGTCTTGTATATTCTCATGACTGTCTACACTGTATAAAACTATGTGATGACTTGGATCACAAATTTCTTCCACAACTTGCCAAAAGCACTTTCCTAATATTATGGACTGGGGAATCTTACCAAGGTTGGTACCAATCTTTAACAAAAAGAAGCATACATAGGCTGGAATAAGCCAACAAACAAGCCAGAAGACAGTTGTAGAATTTCTAGCTAAAAGGACATAACCATATATATATATATATATATATATATATATATATATATATATATATATATATAACAAAAAAAACTAGATCATATAAATTACCTTGTACCAAGTCAAAGCTTGATTCTTAGAAGGACTAGCAGCTTTTTCCTATTGGACATTTCCTACTCCACTCTAAATAATGATTCAATTGTTCACCTTTCAACCCAATCTACAGAATCATGCAAAATCAGAATGAAAGATCAGTCAATAAAAAGTAATGCAAAATATGATAGGTTTTTATGTTCATGAACAACCATAATGCAGCTAGAACACTTAAGCTTGTAGGATATTAATGGTTGCAATTTTGATAGTGGTATTAACAGCTTCGATATAGGTACAAAAGTAGTAGGCTTGCTTGGGCAACGAAGAGAAAAAAAAAATTAACATGCTATCCCTTCTTGTTAGGATTTGATGATCCATTCTTTACATCTACTAATTTTTTTCATGCAATATAAAAGTCGCATTTATTCACCCAAATAAAGAAAGAAAACATAATAAATTAGCAGTGTAAAAAATAAGAATGTAGGGCCCATAAATTTTTTTGAATTGAATGGGGACTAGAGTAATGAACATAACACTTGAGCTAACAAACGAAGCTAAACAAGCACATTGAATCTAGTGTATGTACATTGAAGAAAATGGAAACTGACAACTATATGTAAAAAAAATTGTGATGATTCAATATCTCATTATCTGTGAAGTAAATTCTACAAACCAAGTTTAGAATTCCTACTGATTTAAATGACAAATTGGACTATTTTAAGACCCATTTTATTATTCTCTGCAACAGCTTATGATTAAAGAAGAATCATAAATAGTGTCATCAATTTATAGTTCAAAAATCTGATGAAAATGCCACAGAAATTAATACAACTCACAAACCTTCTTACAACTGCATTCATTAGGAAGGAGATAACAATACCATCACACGATGAAGTATGCTTCCCAAGCCAAAATGATTCCTTAACAGCTGTGAGACAGGGTACATCAATTGTGTATGAGGTATGGGACACAATAAAAGAAAGATGAATGTATAAGGCAATTTCTATATAGCAGCTGCTCAAGTAGACTAACATAATGCCCACACATTGGGAATTTCAAAAAAAACATCTCCCTTAGACCAATACATGAAAACATAATCTCCCTAGATAATTATGTAGAAATAGATAGAGGAAATGCCCAAACAAGGTCAGGGTATATCATAGATAATGCTCAAGTGTTCAGTCCAAAAAATGATGCTCAACTTGATGCACACCTTCCCAAGTACAGAGGTAAATCGTATGAAGGAAAGGAGACAATAAATGTGCTAAAACATAAACCATTGTAAATTCAACCAAAATCTTACACCTTCAGACAGGAATGTGGGCAATCAACAAGCAAGACACGGAATCAAGAGAAAATCCTCATAAAATTTTATACAAAGGTTAAGTGGCAGAGACAGCTATTGACACGATGAAGATACTACCAAGTAGAAAGGTTCCAACAAGGTTCTAAAAAAAAGAAAATAGACATTAACATAATAAAACACCTCTACTTAGCAAAAGAGACACTTTTATGAGAGGGAACATCACCATTATCTGAGGCACTGCTGTAGATTGTCCAAAATTGATAGCCTCCTAGCGGTGTGACAGTCCTCAAGCTTTTGGCGCACCACAACTCGCAGTTTTCAGACTGGTATCAAATTTTTTATTCAAAGTAAGAAAATGCTTCCTTCAATCGACCCTCTCTACGTGATGCCCAAGAGCAGTGAATGCCAATGACATTTTATCATTGTGAATGGCAATGAGAATGGTGATCTTGATATATTCAAGGATTTTACATTATGATATTCGAGAGAATCTTATCATAATACATACCTAATTCAAATTTTTACAGATGAAACCCCAAGTTATCTAGGTTATCTAGCGATTGGAAAATTTTAATTTATTACATCAGAATAATTTCAGGCTCTTCCTGGAGATCATGGTCGCGCACAATCATGACGGGAGGATCGTTGACTTACCTATTTTTGCTAGGTTTGATTTCGCTCCCTTTCATCAAGACCACCCTCGCCCTACCCAGTTTTGGATACTAACTATAATGCCCACCCATTTTTAGATAGTGATCCCGTCTAGGCCTCAAAAAAGTAATATTAGTCAAGATGTTGAGAACTGCAGCGACAACAATAGATAGTAGGGCTTCGGGTGGAACTTCCATGAGTAACTAACGCTCGACATCCTACTGTACTTGGTAGCTAACTCAACCCCCTCTATCATGAATACTATTGGGATTGCTATCCATTTGCTCGGCTAAGGAGGCCGTGACAAAGATTTTTTTCGAAAGGTTGAACGGAGAACTTCTCGCACACATGTCTGCCCTAAAAATTCTATGGTGCAACTTGGTGACGACCTTAAATATGAAAGGCCTGGGACTTTATTCATGCATGTCACCAGTTTACCGGGGCTATAACATTATCAAATGACCAGGAAAATCAATGCAAAAGGAGAAATAATCCCCAGTGTCTTACCACTTTTTGAGTGTTGTCCTTGCAGAGATTGGAGGAGGGCAAACTGGTCAAATCCCCTTTGTCGATGGAGTGAGAAGATCAAGCTAGTCCTTTTTAGTGGTTTCCTGTCATGTGCAAAACCTAACCAGACAATCCATTAAATTGTGTTTTGAAATCTCCTACTTTTCCTCCAAAAATTCACTTCCCCTCTTCCTCCCACCCTCCTCTCTCTTACGGCGAAAATGAAAATGCATGGTGTTATGTCTCCTCTCTTACCATGAAAATGAAAATGCATGGAGTTATGTCTTAAGTTTTTAATTTAAGACAATAATAATAGTTTCTATTTTCATTTATAATAATTTACATGTATTTAAGACAAAATTTTAATTTCGTCTTTAAATAAAGTCTTAAAACCCTCCTTTATGTAGTAGTGTCAGGTCTTCTTAAATACAAATCATGTGAACACTCCTTTTGGGGTTGTGGATCCTTTCTTCTTAACTCTAGTCATAAATGGTAAGAAGCTAAAAAATTGTTTGATAGATTCAGGAGCATCAAATACTGTCATGCTTGCAGAGATAATGAAATCAATGGGACTGCAGGTTGATTCTCCTCATGGAAGATGTCAGGCAATAGACTCTAGAGGTGTGTGTGTGTGTGTGTGTGTGTGTGTGAGCATGCATGCGCGCGCACACATATAGTGTGAATTTATTGTTAAATTAATCTAAAGTTGGGTTATGAGAAATTAACATTTCCAGAGTAACAGAAGAAAATGGGAAGAAATTTTTGCATTTGCTAAACGTGTAGTAGTGGCATTCAACCATTCAATTGATTTTACTTTGCCACTAGAGGGGTATGGACACAAAAGGTAAGATAAAAGATAACATGATTGTACAAAGGTTTGTAATATAAAGTACCTTGGAAAGATCCATATTTCTAATAAAAGATTTGCTAGTCAACAGGAGTAACAATGTAAAATGCAAGAGTAGTCACCAGGAGTAACAATGTAAAATACAAGAGCTGCCAGTTAGATTAACATTGACCCACTTCATAAAACAGAAAAAGCAGAAGCGGACATTACAAAAATTATAGACATAATGTGGCTCATAAAGTCTTTTCTCTATCTACATGCCATATCAAATTCGTTCAAGTTAAAATTATAATCTGTGCAGTCTGTAAACAAGATTTTAATAGATACTTGGTCAACCCTCTCTAGAGGCAATTTTAACTATGCGTATTGGTAGTGGTGGACTGTTAATATGCAATTTAAACCTTATTCTGTCTCCTGAGAGCTATTTGACACATGTCCACACCTTGTTCAAATACCTCCATGCACAAGGCTCATCATGCCATTCAATATGCAGAGCCAAAAATAGAAAGCAGTTTAGTATTAAGGCTGCCCTCTTTTCCATTCGACCAACTATAACAAGGTCTGTCAATGAACGAAAAAATTTAACCGTGCAATGAAAATTTAGGTTTGCTCGTATTTTTGAAACATAAATCTGTCAAAACCCAAAACCTTACTGTCCCATACAAACAAATAGTTCACAGCGAAAACATGAATAGAATGGTGGAGACTAAGTTCACCGATCATCCACTCGATCATTTGAAAATTTTATCAAAATCAATTGACTTGTTTGACTAACTTTATTAATAATTTCTGTTTCTTTTATTTGAATATTTTATTTCAGATAGATCAAGCTTAGACTGTTCACTGTCGGCCACAATTCCTCGCAAGAACTAATAACATAAATACCATTACAAGTTGAACCCTCCCACCAAATTGTTTCTCCCCATAAACCTAAATTTAACGCTTTGATTTTCAGATATATTGATATGGCAACCACGAAAATTTCTGTTGTAATGGAGGTCAGTGTTTTTTTAATAATGCTTAGTTTGACTGCAGTTTTTTTTGAACTTGTTCGAAATCCCAGAGATGGAGTAATATGCGACAGGCCAAACAATGATAATAACAATAACAACACCGTATGTGAAGAGATTAAATTTTCAAATGTTTCAAGGGCGGTGTCAAGTTCTTCTTCGCGTGGATCTTCCTACAAAGGACCTCCATGCAGAGGCGGAACAGGGAAACCCAAGTCTTCTGGCAATCCATTTTTTGGGATATTAATGTTGCTACAAGTATGAATTACCCACGTTTTCTAACTCATACATGTGTGAGGGATATGTTTTTAGTTTTCTTCTGCACCTCATTTCTGTTTATTGCTTTCGGCTTTTGAAAGGGTTTCCTTTTAAATCTGCAGTAGAACCTTTGCAATGTTTGAATTTCATCGAATTTTGGCTCTTATTTTTTGTTCAATAAATATGTCTATTTATTGTAAACCTATGTTACAAGAAATGAGAAACGAAACGGCAACAGCAATGTAACAATAAACGGAAATTTTAGAAGTTGCGTATAAGAAACGTGGGAGATAAAAAATCACCCCACAAAGTCATTCGGCATCAAGTCAGAATAAAACAGCTACTCATTAAAAAAAACATTATAAGAAAAGCCCTCAAGCTGCGAGAACAGTAGCAGAAGATGGCGAAGGATCTTTATCTGGCGGATTGCCCCACACATTGGGTCCAGGGGTANCGGGAGGCGACCACCCATCTTCAGTTTCTTTCTCCATCTCTCCTTCCTCCTCCTGGGAGAAATTGCAAGGGCCAAGCGGGGGATCTTATCAGAAGGGGCGGGAGGCCACACAGGAACAATAGCCGAAGGCTAAACAGCAGTAGAGGCAAGCACAGGAGGCCATCCGGAAGCTGAGGCCCTCCTACCAAGAGGAGAGGCAGAGAAAATTATTCCTCAAATAAAAAATACTTCTAAATAATAAGATATAATTTTAACATAAAAATTGACATATACTTAAGATTACATTTAAAATATTTTTTAAAATATTTTTAAAACTATTATTAAAAATAATTTAATTAATTAATACTGACCCAAAAACTCGCCATAATGAGTGGAAGATCTAATGTTTTGAATGCAGAAAATTATGTTTAAATCGAAATACCTATTGTAGGCAAACTGGAGGTGACAAGTGAAAGAAAAATAATTAACCACTGGTTCATGGTTGGTTAAACTGCACATACACTGAGTAAAATCAGAGAAAAGTAAGTATTGACTAGAGTTTCTGTCGAACTGACCCTTTACCATTTCAAATTTCTGGTGACTGTTTTTCGCCCATTGAAATGCGAAACGCCACCCATCCGTTGCATTTCTGGCAACAGAGTTGTAAACAAACCAGTACAATATGTGTAGTTTTTTAAATTTTATAATGGTTTTCCAATTTTTAATATAGTTTGGACAGTTTGATTGACCCTGAATATGAAGGAGAAATACATTTCCTTGTTTGATTCTACATTTTGAAACTGAAATTGAAATTTGAATACATTTTTTTTTTTAAATTGTTTTAATATTTTTAAATTTAATAATTTATTTATTCTTTTATTTATTTTATTTTATTTACTCTGCTTGTTGGGCAAAAAGGCAAGGCCAAGAATACAGCTAGCGGCATTTATGCTCCTAGTTCCATATTCATTGGCTACGCCAATTGCATACAAAGTTACCAGAGAGTTGCACTATAGACTTGTTTCAGCTCCAGTATTTTTAATTCTTCCTAATAACCTTTTCAATACAGCCCATCTGTTGTTATGGCATACAATGCAAGTAGTTGAGATAGAGAGATCTCCTCTACAGGCTGCGTCCAAGGGAGTCTGTCCCAGCTTCACCATCTACTCTTCGTTGCTTTGTATGTCGCCGTTAAGATGAGGGGTTGATACAAATTCGAATACATCGCTGAAACAGAGCAAAACCAAATTTGATGGAAGACCCATAGGGCTGATCTGTTGCTGAAATTTGTTGAGGCAGGCAATGGCAGACGCATTGCTGGGGAGGCAAAAGGTGGATTCATCTCAGAGGAATTGAGCAAGGTCAACACTGTACACACTCCTCAATGTGTTAGTAGTCATTTCCAGCTCTTCGGAGCTCTGAATTGAGTGACAGGTCGATAGGTTCCAGGGTATTCTAGCAACATAGTCGAGATTCATCGGGGTCTGTTTCAGCATTAATGACGACTGAAACCAGTACCAACATCACCATTAAAACCTCCATTTTCACCAATATTTTCCACAGAGAATGTTTTTACTTAGGGGAGAGGACTCAGTAGTCGTGCACCCTAACTTCGGGCTTATCAAACCCTAACTTAACAATGATAAAATTGTCCAAAAATCTTATGATGTCTTTATCAACTAGTTAATTGCTTATAACTAAGGTTTCGGGTCGTGATTATCATATTTGATATAGTTTTTAATCATTGAAGCAAAAAGTGTCAAAAATGTCAGTTTTCTAACCCCCTACCTATCATAGTCAATTAGCACCGCCGATCTTTGGTTGAAAATGTCCCGATAATTGAACATGTTGATATGTTAAATTTGAAAATGGAATATATATATGAACAAGTAATATTTATTAATTATGCTAGACAAAATTAATAATTATATAAATGTATTCTTTATTTATTTTCTCATTATCTATTTAATTTACACATCTTATTTTATTTTTAATCATTTAAAACCTAAAATTACATTGCAATGTACCTATTTTACATGCCACTTAACCTAACCCTAAAACAAAAAGTGTCATTTCTCGGTCGACCCCAAGCTGTTCTTATCCACATTGCCGCCGAACCCTAATGCCATCTGTTGCCAAAAATAGATGTATTTTGCGAAGGCCAGTTCTCTTCTAGAAGATGCCGACAGTTGCCCCGACAGATGCCGAGCAGGGAAGACAGTTGCCATGCCATGGTTTTCGAGCAGAACATGGAGCAGAAGAAGTGGAGGCGAAAGAGGTAGCAGAAGCTTGCAAATGTGTCTATCGACACAAGAACACTACGTCATTTGCTAATCTTCGGGTAGAGGTAAGGTCAAGTCTATTTGACCTTACGGGGCGATGACCCATCTATTCATTTCATTTTCCCTTTGACATATGTTTGATTTTTTAGTTACTGCTACTGTATGTTAGGTGTTTTGGATTTTAAAATGGTCAGAACGTCATGTTTTGTGTTTTATTCCCTGCTTTAAACTATATGTAGTGTGAAATAGTTTGATTCTTCTCAATGTTTGATAGTTTGAACACTCTGTCTTTTGCTAATCTTCGAGTAGATGTAAGGTCAAGTCTATTTGACCTTATGGGGCAATTACCCATCTGTTCATTTGATTTTCCCTTTTACATATGTTTGATTTTTTAGTTACTGCTACTGTATGTTAGGTGTTTTGGATTTAAAAATGGTCTGAATGTCATGTTTTGTATTTTTTTCCCTGCTTCAAACTGTATGTAGTGTGAGATAGTTTGATTCTTCTCAATGTTTGATAGTTTGAACATTCTGTCTTTTGCTAATCTTCGAGTAGACATAGGGTCAAGTCTATTTGACCTTATGGGGCAATTACCCATATGTTCATTTGATTTTCCCTTTGACATATGTTTATTTTTTAGTTACTAGTGCTGTATGTTAGGTGTTTTGGATTTAAAAATGGTCTGAATGTCATGTTTTGTGTTTTATTCACTGCTTCAAACTGTATGTAGTGTGAGATAGTTTGATTCTTCTCAATGTTTGATAGTTTGAACATTCTGTCTTTTGCCAATCTTCGAGTAGATGTAAGGTCAAGTCTATTTGACCTTACGGGCCAATTACCCATATGTTCATTTGATTTTCCCTTTGACATATGTTTCATTTTTTAGTTACTGCTGCTGTATGTTAGGTGTTTTGGATTTAAAAATGGTCTAAATGTCATGTTTTGTGTTTTATTCCCTGCTTCAAACAGTTGCCATGCTATGGTTTCCGAGCAGAACATTGAGCAGAAGAAGTGGAGGCGGAAGAGGTAGCAGAACCTTGCAAATGTGTCTGTCGACACAAGAACACTACGTCATTTGCTAATCTTCGGGTAGAGGTAAGGTCAAGTCTATTTGACCTTACGGGGCGATGACCCATCTGTTCATTTTATTTTCCCTTTGACATATGTTTGATTTTTTAGTTACTGCTGCTGTATGTTAGGTGTTTTGGATTTAAAAATGGTCGGAACGTCATGTTTTATGTTTTATTCCCTGCTTCAAAATGTATGTAGTGTGAGATAGTTTGATTCTTCTCAATGTTTGATAGTTTGAACACTCTGTCTTTTGCTAATCTTTGAGTAGATGTAAGGTTAAGTCTATTTGACCTTATGGGGCAATTACCCATTTGTTCATTTGATTTTCCCTTTTACATATGTTTTATTTTTTAGTTACTAGTGCTGTATGTTAGGTGTTTTGGATTTAAAAATGGTTTGAATGTCATGTTTTTTATTTTATTCCCTGCTTTAAACTGTATGTAGTGTGAGATAGTTTGATTCTTCTCAATGATTGATAGTTTGAACACTCTGTCTTTTGCTAATCTTCGAGTAGATGTAAGGCCAAGTCTATTTGACATTACGGGGCAATTACCCATCTGTTCATTTGATTTTCCCTTTTACATATGTTTGATTTTTTAGTTACTGTTGCTGTATGTTAGGTGTTTTCGATTTAAAAATGGTCTGAATGTCATGTTTTGTGTTTTATTCCCTGGTTCAAACTGTATGTAGTGTGAGATAGTTTGATTCTTCTTAATGTTTGATAGTTTGAACACTCTGTCTTTTGCTAATCTTTGAGTAGATGTAAGGTCAAGTCTATTTGACATTACGGGGCAATTGCCCATCTGTTCATTTGATTTTCCCTTTTACATATGTTTGATTTTTTTAGTTACTGATGTTGTATGTTAGGTGTTTTGGATTTAAAAATGGTCTAAATGTCATGTTTTGTGTTTTATTCCCTGCTTCAAACTGTATGTAGTGTGAGATAGTTTGATTCTTCTCAATGTTTGATAGTTTGAACATTCTGTCTTTTGCTAATCTTCGAGTAGATGTAAGGTCAA
>MU227770.1:16386-27682 GCA_018584345.1 Thuja plicata
AAGTAGGATTTATTGTCTCTTAAGGGTTATAAATTGTTTCATTTATGTTATACCCTAGGTAGGGCTTCTTGTAATCCATATTAGTATGGAAAAATTCCTATGTTATTTCTTGCCTCGGGTTCATTCTAGAATTATATTTTCTTTTGTCAAACCCCAGTTTGAAGATGAGTCAATCTTCTATATATGGGGTCTTTTATGGTTATGAATTTTTTTTTGTCTAACCCTAGTTTGAAAAGGAGTCATTTGTCCTATTTTCTTATATACTCAGGTTTTGCATTGATACCATGAGTAAGGGTTCTTTGTTTAAACTCTAGTTAAATCCATGCTGAAGTTTTCTTATACTCAGGTTCTTACAAAAAGCATTCATTATGGATACTTGTTTAGTTTGAAAAGAAAGTTATGAATATGAAGTTGCAGAACACTTACATGAAATTTTTTGATCAGGAACATTATATATATTGCATTTGGAACCATTTTAAATATGTAAAGAGAAATAGATTGGTTTTCATGAAACATTATTTATTTATACAATTTATTATGCATGGTGGTTTCAAGGCAGGTGAGATAATAAAATTGAAATAGGCTCTATCAAAAGAGTAATCCATGATTGATAGGCTAATGTGGCATAAATAATGTTTCCTCTTCATCACTCGATGACACATACTATTAACACTTTCAACACATACAGTTGTACTTTGCCATTGGAATAGTACAATTATCACTTTTTATGTCATATGCATTCAATTTGAGATGTCACAACCATTTGTTGAACATGACCGACATTTCAATATTGTACAGTCCTGAGAAGAGAGCTCAGGGTAATGGGTTTTAGCCATGTTGATCTATAAATAACTAGTTCACTCATGGCTTCCCAAATTCATTTACAAAACTGAGATTGGCCGTGGAGTATCAGATTGAGGGATGTGGGATCATAGTTGCAATTGATGGCAAGCCACTCATCAAACTAGCTAACATAGTCATGATCAAAGGGATCAAACTATGATTCCTACTATACAAATGAGGTGAAAATTCTACTACCAAGTGTTTTGAAAATCGCCAGGCTCTAATAGTGGGTGGATGTGTATCATCTAAGCATACAAAGGCTTATTTCAAGACAATATTAAAAGAACTAAGGCCCCATCATTTTGAGAAAAATTCATATTCAAATGTAGTCTCCTTACAATGCCTATAATGACCACTCTCTCCAAAATGACCAGTGTTCATGTTTGTCTTTAAAAGAACAGGCTGAGAATAATCTCTCTCAGTTAATTCACGCACCCTAGCGAGCCAATTGGAAGCTTCCCAAAAACCAACCCTGAATATTGAGCATCAAATATCAGCCTTACATTAGAGTGTTTCCTGCAAAAATCTCAAAGTTAAAAAAAAGGTTTTCTTGAAAAAATAAAATACACAAGCAGATGTTGTCGCAACAATATGAGATTTGCCAAAAGCCATATTGATGCTTTGTTAAACAATGAAATTTGTAGACATATGGGTTATATAAATGTAGAAATATAGAAATGGGTTAGATTCACAACACCAAGATGTCTCGGCTTGTGCATGCTCTAGTCATTCCATATCCCTTAGAGTCCCACAGCTCTGCCATGGCTGGTCTCTGCATCAAGCTGGCTTCTAGTGGAATCACCATCACCTTTATCTACACTGAGGGCTTATGTTGCTATAAACAATATGTTACTGATATTTCTCAAAAGACTAGCCTTGAAATTCGTTCAGCAGAGGTTTCAGATGGGTTGCCATCTGATTTTGATAGATCTCTGTACAATGAGAGTTTTCTATAGTCTGTACTCAACTCTATGATTGAACCAATAGAAAAACTAATACTTGGTGTGAATGCAGAGGATCATCCAATCTCTTGCATTATAGCTGATTCTTTTCTTCCTTGGGCTCCTCTTATTGCAAAGACATTGTCCCTCTTGTTACTTTGTGGACACAATCTACTATTCTGTATTCCATTTACTATCATTCTGATATGCTCATCAACAATGGTCATTTTCCTTCTAAAGGTCGAGGTATGATTTAGAGAAATAGGTCTCACTTTAAACAACATCAAATTCAATAGGTCAATTATTTACAATTTTTTATCTAAAAAAGTATAGATGAGATGAAAACTTGGTTGCTTAGAACTAGTATTATTGCATTGCTATATATAATCGTTTATGTTCTTAAAAACCTGTTAGATGAGAGCACAAGGTCTAGTATGGGAGCTCATGTTTCAAGATAACATTTTTTTATTTAAGATTATAAAACATTATATTTTTGGACTTTAGTTTATATGTTATTAATCGATATTTTGGATAATATTTAATCATTTATTATTAAAAAGAAGATAGTGATTGTGGAATGTGATATAAAATGCGCAGTTGATTCAAGATCAATATTCTATAGAAACCATATGTTTTGACAGTTGTATGTTTGCTTGTATGCTTGGAAAGGGTATCTAAGCTTCTGCTCAAGGTTGAAGAAGCTACGAACAAGACCTGGGATTAATACAAAACCTACATATCTGCATATTTATTCAAAGATAAGAGTGTCGCCCAACATTGTAAATGTGAAGACGTGAGTTTGGGGTTAGCTGTAGCAATTTTCAGATCATATTTTCAACTCGAGTAGACATTGGTATGCCCCAAAACATTGTATTACTGTTAAGATTCAAGAATGAATGAATATATTTTCCAATGCTATTGCTCAGATTTTGTGACCATTGTTTAAAGGTTTATATAGAAATATCAATCTGTTGTGTATTATCATTCCAAACAACATATTATCATTAGTCCCATACATTCAATCTTCTACAGTATTTTTTTTATGCATTATTCATAACACATCATGATAGCATCAAATCATATAGGAAATAGATACATCCATTGCATAGACATAAAAATAAGAGTATATCATGATTCATTGCATCTTATAGCCATCACACAATCATCATAACCTACCAACATTCTTCACTTCTTACTAATTATTCTTTTCTTGCATCATTTAATCTAAATATTCTTTCAAGAGATCATTCATGTCTTTGTTCTGTAAACAAATCTCTCAAGGGGGGTGGTGGTACCCTAAATTTTGAGAAATTTATAAGTCCCAATCCATTATCAAGAAGCAAGTTTCTCCATACTAAAAAAATCAAAGGAAGGAAGCTTAATGACACAAATAAATAGAACTAACTAATCGAAGCCTTCATAAAATGCTGGAATTTTGACCTACTGCAAACATGATGCCAATAGAGGATGAAGATGGTCGAATTTTAAAAATATAAAAATGACCCAGTTCGGGAAATCACATTTCCTATCTCTAGCAGAAATATTAGCTTTTCACAAGGTGTTTTGGATTTTCGGCCAAATCCAAATCTGAAAGTTAGGTAGTTATTTTTTAGTTAATTTATTGTTTTTTTTAAAATAATTTGTAATAAGGGTTGTGTATTTTCACCCTAAAGAGGTGTGAAAGCTACACACACACACACACACACACACACACACACACACACACACACACATATGCATAATGAATAATGTAAAGAGAAAATACAATACAATAAAATACAATTTTGATAGATGGATCAATAACTGCAAATGTGAACTCTATTGTACTATTTTCATAATCAATAAAGATAAGTCCTTTTTCTTCATGTATGCAATTGTTTCATTATCATTTTACAATTAGTCCCTCAGATAAACCAATAGAACTTCTTCAAAGTGATAGTTTGATGTGCATGCTTCCTGATTTGATTCATAGTCTATATTTTTAATTGGTTTTCTCATTTTGCATGGTTAAATTCTATTAATTGAGGCCTCAGTCAATTGTTCTGTCATCTGAGAAGTATTACCCTTTTGATATATCTCTGAATTTGTTTTATGTTGCATGTACATTCCATAACACCTTTGAAGTGATAAGTTTTATCGTAAAACTGTCTCTGAGGTTGAACATAGGATTGGAATGATATTGACTCTATTGCCCATAGTTGATTAAGGCACTAGTCTTTCTTGTTTATTGGATTATAGTCATAGTTTCATTATTTAAAGTTTTGAGATACTATCACCATCTCCTCTATTCAGTTCATATCTTGAATCCATCAAACCTTCTTTAAATTCTTGCAACATTACATTTGAACATTTTAATAATACATTGCTCTTAGTTTAAAGGATCTCATAGTACTTTGCCATACTTTGGGATAGAGAAGTTTGAATCATAAGTTATCTGCTCTAAAAATCCCTTAAAGACTGGGAAGATAAGTTTAGGGTATAGGCCTACCAACCTTGCTTCTGCAGAGCCAAAACTGCAGAAGGTTTATACTTGGAATAAGTTGAAACCTTGTTTTTTGGCAAATCACTTGGGTTTCTCATCATTGGATAAGGAAAAATCCATAGGAAATCCAATCTGTTGATTTGAGCACTAACAAATTGGCCACTCTGTTGGGGAGTTGTTCAAAAGAACATTTTTTATTTTACCTAGAAGTTTTGGTGATATATTAAGACTCTACTGGGAGAAAAGAACTCAGAAGACAGTAAGTATTTTCCTTCTGATAAGAAGGTGGCAACCCTATTGAACAAAGAATTTTAGTCAGTGACTCTACTGAGGGAGAAGACTCGGAAGGAGATGGTGGATTGTTTTTGCAAATGTATCCATCATTTCAAAGAAATCCTTTTATTCCAGATGGTATCAAGCCATTGGATCTTAAGAGATTTCAATGCATCCCAAATAAGTTATCCCCTAAAATTTCACAACTTCTACTGAAGTTCCATGGATAATGGGATGAATCGACACTACAACACTTGGATGAATTTTATACATTCATAGAAGATTATGAGGTTTCTACAAAGAATCACGTGATGAGGTTATTTTTCAGGATGTTAAAGATAATGCCAGACAAGTATATGAATCACTACCCACACAATGTATCTCATCCTGGAGACGGTTTGAGAAATGGTTTCTTTATACATTTCATGATGCCAGTGGTGAAGAAGACAACATGTGCTATGAACAATATGAAGACCAAAGTTGCAGCATGGAAGAAGATCCAAATTACATTGTGGAAGAAGAATTGTACATGTCCCCTTTGGATAAATTCTTCAGTTTGGAAAGATATGAAGGAGAATCTCCAATACATTTTTTCATGAGAATGATAAGGATTTATTGTAAAATACCTCCTAATATTTAGGCCTTTTGGAAGGGAATTAATGGATAAACTTCGTGAGTTAGGAATATATGATGATTCTCAACTGATAATTTTTCTTGAGCAAGTATGTGAGGAATTGAGAAAAGAGAAGAAAAATGACATAGAGGAAGAAAATTCAAATCAGGTTGAAGAAGAATATGTACATGGTAAAATTTGTATGGAGACAGGTATCAATGGCCATGATGGTAAGGAAGAAAAACTCCTTAGTACAAAACAAATTTCAGATTTGTTGGATGTTGAATATCATAATTATGTTCAAAAGAATGGTTTAAAGTTTTCCTATAATCATCAGGATGGGCATGATCAGGTTATATTTGATACAATAAAATCTTGAAAGAGTGAAACATTTGATGAAGGAAATATGTTTATGAATGGTTTTAAAAAATATGAAGAATTTACTAGATATGGACCATGTGTTAATCCATTATGTGAAATAAATGAAATCTCTCCAAACTATGAAGGTGAAGTGGATACAATATATGAGCATGAAGAATTTTTAACAGAGATAATTGATGAAGAAATTTTTCTTGAAACAGATGGTGATAAGTTTTTGATTGAGCCTAATTTGGATACTATGCTAGAGGATATAAATACTCTACAAGGAATTGATTAGAAAAATGATTCAGCCAATTTTTTGCAAAATCAGAAAAATACGTTTCAAAATGAAGGGAACAATCATATTTATGGCATCCAGATTCTTGGTCAATATGATGAAGTATGTAGTCTTTTTCAGTATCTATATGATACAAAAGGTGATTTCGAGTATTCCTCAGAGGCACTGACGAATGATAAAATGCCAAATGAGAAGAGGATATACTGGACTAATACTTATAGAATTGGTAATCTTCGAATCAGACATAAAGGAAGTTACAACAGTCTATTCTCAGTTCGAATGACATGATATGCAGGATTTGACCATGAAGGATGTTATGAACATGTGGATCAAAATAGTAATCTGACCAATAATGATACATTTAGAATGATCTTGTTGCTAAAGGATTATAATAAAATATTTGACATAGGAAAGAAAACTATGTTCATTTTTTGGGGCCTGGGGTTACCCGATTTCACTTTGCATCAGATTAAGTGTGGATACTTGGTCTGCTTCTCCAGAGATATTTGTAATCTCGCTATGCTCAGAGGGAGCATACGTCCCTAGAAAGAGCCACTGGTGGTACCCTAAATTTTGAGAATTTATAAGTCCCAATCCATTATCAAGAAGCAAGTTTCTCCATACTAAAAAATCAAAGGAAGGAAGCTTAATGACATAAATAAATAGAACTAACTAATCGAAGCCTTCAGAAAATGCTGGAATTTTGACTTGCTGCAAACATAATTCTGACAGAGGATGAAGATGGTTGAATTTAAAAAATCTAAAAATGACCCAGTTCAGGAAATCACATTTCCTATCCCCAGTAGAAATATTAGCTTTTCATGAGGTGTTTTGGAATTTCGGCCAAAGCCAAATCCAAAAGTTAGGTAGTTACTTTTTAGTTAATTTATTGTTTTTTTTTAAAAATAATTTGTAATAAGGGTTGTGTATTTTAACCCTAAAGAGGTTTGAAACCTACTCAAACACATATCTATACATAATGAAAAATGTAAAGAGAAAAGATAATACAATAAAATACAAATTTGATAGATGGATTAGATGGATGAATAACTGCAAATGTGAACTCTATTGTACTATTTTCATAATCAATAAAGATAAGTCCTTTTTCTTCATGTATGCAATTGTTTCATTATCATTTTACAATTAGTCCCTCGGACAAACCAATAGAACTTCTTCAAAGTGACAGTTTGATGTGCATGCTTCCTGATTTGATTCATAGTCTATATTTTCAATTGGTTTTCTCATTTTGCATGGTTAAATTCTATTGATTGAGGCCTCAGTCAATAGGTCTGTCATCTGAGAAGTATTACCCTTTTGATATATCTCTGAATTTGTTTTATGTTGCATGTACATTCCATAACACCTTTGAAGTGATAAGTTTTCTGGTAAAACTGTCTATGAGGTTGAACATAGGATTGGAATGATATTGACTCTATGCCCATAGTTGATTAAGGCACTAGTCTTTCTTGTTTATTGGATTATAGTCATAGTTTCATTATTTAAAGTTTTGAGATACTATATCCATCTTCTCTATTCATTTCATATCTTAAATCCATCAAACCTTCTTTAAATTCTTGAAACATTACATTTGAACATTTTAATAATACATTGCTCTTAGTTTAAAGGATCTCATAGTACTTTGCCATACTCTGGGATAGAGAAGTTTGAATCATAAGTTATCTGCTCTAAAAATCCCTTAAAGACTTGGAAGATAAGTTTAGGGTATAGGCCTACCAACCTTGGTTCTGCGGAGCCAAAATTGTAGAAGGTTGATACTTGGAATAAGTTGAAACCTTGTTTGTTGGCAAATCACTTGGGTTTCTCATCATTAGATAAGGAAAAATCCATAGGAAATCCAATCTCTTGATTTGAGCACCAACAAATTGGCGACTCTGCTGGGGATTTGTTCAAAAGAACATTTTTGTATTTTACGTAGAAGTTCTGGTGTCATATTGAGACTCTACTGGGAAAAAAGAACTCAGAAGATAGTAAGTATTTTCCTTCTGATAAGAAGGTGGCGACTCTATTGAACAAAGCATTTTAGTCAGTGAATCTACTAAGGGAGAAGACTCAGAAGGAGATGGTGGATTGTTTTTTCAAATATATGCATCGTTTCAAAGAAATCCTTTTATTCCAGATGGTATCAAGCCATTGGATCTTAGGAGATTTCAAGATATCCCAAATAAGTTATCCCTTAAAATTTCACAACTTCTACAAAATATCCATGGAGAATGGGATGAATCGACACTACAACAAATGGATGCATTTTATACATTCATAGAAGATTATGAGGTTTCTATAGAGGATAGGTGATGAGGCTATTTTTCAGGACGTTAAAAGATAATGCCAAACAAGTATATGAATCACTACCCACACAATGTATCTCATCCTGGAGACAGTTTGAGAAATGGTTTCTTTATACGTTTCATGATGCCAGTGGTGAAGAAGATAACATGTGCTATGAACAATATGAAGACCAAAGTTGCAGCATGGAAGAAGATCCAAATTACATTGCGGAAGAAGAATTGTACATGTCCCCTTTGGATACATTCTTCAATTTGGAAAGATATGAAGGATAATCTGCAATAGATTTGTTCATGAGAATGATAAGGATTTATCGAAAAATACCTCTAGATATTAGGCCTTCTGGAAGGCAATTAATGGATAAACTTCGTGAGTTAGGAATATATGATGATTCTCAACTAATAATTTTTCTTGAGCAAGTATGTGAGGAATTGAGAAAAGAAAAGAAGAATCACATACATGAAGAAAATTCAAATCAGGTTGAAGAAGAATATGTACATGGTAAAATTTGTATGGAGACAAGTATCAATGGCCATGATGGTGAGAAAAAAAATCTCCTCAGTACAGAACAAATTTCAGATTTGTTGGATGTTGAATATCATAAGTATGTTCAAAAGAATGGTTTAAATTTTTCCTATAATCATCAGGATGGGCATGATAAGGTTATATTTTATACAATAAAATCTCGAAAGAGTGAAACATTTGATGAAGGAAATATGTTTATGAATGGTTTTGAAAAATATCAAGAATTTAGTGGATATGGACCATGTGTTAATTCATTCTGTGAAATAAATGAAATCTCTCCAGACTATGAAGGTGAATTGGATACAATATATGAGCATGAAGAATTTTTAACAGAGATAATTGATGAAGAAATTTTTCTTGAAACAGATGGTGATAAGTTTTTGATTAAGCCTAATTTGGATACTATGCTAGAGGATATAAATACTCTACAAGGAATTGATTATAAGATTGATTCAACGAGTTTTTTGCAAAATCAGAAAAATATGTTGTGAAATGAAGGGAAAAAATAGATTTATGGTATCCAGATTCTTGGTCAATATGATGAAGTCTGTAGTCTTTTTCAGTCTCTATATGATACAAAAGGTGATTTTGAGTATTCCTTAGAGGCAATGAGGAATGATAAAATATTAGATGAGCAGAGGATATACTGGACTAATACTTGTGGAATTGGTAATCTTTGAATCAGACATAATGGAAGTTACAACCGTCTATTCCCAGTTTGAATGACACAGGCAGGATTTGACCATGAAGGATGTTATGAACATGTGGATCAAAAGAGTAATCTGACCAATAATGATACATTTAGAATGATCTTGTTGCTAAAGGATCATAATCAAATCTTTGATAGAGGAAAGAAAACAATGTTCATTTTTTTGGGGCTTGGGGCCACCTGATTTCACTTTGCATTAGATTAAGTGTGGATACTTGGTCTGCTTTTCCAGAGATAGCTGGAATCTCGCTATGCTTACAGTGAGCATACGTCCCCAAAAAGAGCCACTGGTGGTAACCTAAATTTTGTGAATTTATAAGTCCTAATCCATTATCAAGAAGCAAGTTTCTCCATACTAAAAAAATCAAAGGAAGGAAGCTTAATGACAGAAATAAATAGAACTAACTAATCGAAGCCTTCAAAAAATGCTGGAATTTTGACCTACTGCAAACATGATGCAAACAAAGGCTGAAGATTGTTGAATTTTAAAAATATAAAAATGACCCAGTTCGGGAAATCAAATTTCCTATCTCCAACATAAATATTAGCTTTTCATTAGGTGTTTTGGATTTTCGGCCAACGCCAAATCTGAAAGTTAGGTAGTTATTTTTTAGTTAATTTATTGTTTTTTTAAATAATTTGTAATAAGGGTTGTGTCTTTTCACCCTAAAGAGGTGTGAATACTACTCAAACACATATATATACATAATGAAAAATGTAAAGAGAAGAGACAATACAATAAAATACAATTTTGATAGATGGATTAGATGGATCAATAATTGCAAATGTGAACTCTATTGTACTATTTTCATAATCAATAAATATAAGTCCTTTTCTTCATGTATGCAATTGTTTCATTATCATTTTACAATTAGTCCCTCAGATAAACCAATAGATTTTCTTCAAAGTGACATTTTGATGTGCATGCTTCCTAATTTGATTCATAGTCTATATTTTCAATTAGCTTTCTTATTTTGCATGGTTAAATTCTATTGATTGAGGCCTCAGTCAATTGGTCTGTCAACTGAGAAGTATTACCCTTTTGATATATCTCTAAATTTGTTTTATATTGCATGTACATTCCATAACACCTTTGAAGTGATAAGTTTTCTTGTAAAACTATCTTTGAGGTTGAACATAGGATTGGAATGATATTGACTCTTTTGCCCATAGTTGATTAAGGCACCATTCTTTCTTGTTTATTGGATTATAGTCATAGTTTCATTATTTAAAGTTTTGAGATACTATATCCATCTGCTCTATTCAATTCATATCTTAAATCCATCAAACCTTCTTTAAATTCTTGAAACATTACATTTGAACATTTTAATAATACATTGCTCTTAGTTTAAAGGATCTCATAGTACTTTGCCATACTCTGGGATAGAGAAGTTTGAATCATAAGTTATCTGCTTTAAAAAGCCCTTAAAGTCTTGGAAGATAAGTTTAGGGTATAGGCCTACCAACCTTGGTTCTGCAGAGTCAAAATTGCAGAAGATTGATACTTGGAATATGTTGAAACCTTGTTTGTTGGCATATCACTTGGGTTTCTCATCATTGGATAAGGCAAAATCCATAGGAAATCTAATCTTTTGATTTGAGCACCAACAGATTGGTGACTCTGCTGGGGATTTGTTCAAAAGAACATTTTTGTATTTTACCTAGAAGTTCTAGTGTTATATTAAGACTCTACTTGGAGAAAAGAACTTAGAAGACAGTAAGTATTTTCCTTCTGATAAGAAGGTGGCGACTCTATTGAACAAAGCATTTCAGTCAATGACTTTACTGAGGGAGAAAACTTAGAAGGAGATGGTGGATTGTTTTTTTCAAATGTATCCATCATTTCAAAGAAATCCTTTTATTCCAAATGGTATTAGGCCATTGGATCTTAGGAGATTTCAATGCATCCCAAATAAGTTATCCCCTAAAATTTCACAACTTCTACCAA
>MU227770.1:31096-45671 GCA_018584345.1 Thuja plicata
GAGAATGGGATGAATCGACACTACAACACTTGGATGCATTTTATACATTCATAGAAGATTATGAGGTTTCTATAGAGGATCAGGTGATGAGGCTATTTTTCAGGATGTTAAAAGATAATGCCAGACATGTATATGAATCACTACCCACACAATGTATCTCATCCTGGAGACAGTTTGAGAAATGGTTTCTTTATACGTTTCATGATGCCATTGGTGAAGAAGACAACATGTGCTATGAACAATATGAATACCAAAGTTGCAGCATGGAAGAAGATCCAAATTACATTGTGGAAGAATAATTGTACATGTCCCCTTTGGATAAATTCTTCAATTTGGAAAGATACGAAGGAGAATCTGCAATACATTTGTTCATGAGAATGATAAGGATTTATCGGAAAATACCTCAAGATATTAGGCCTTTTGGAAGGGAATTAATGGATAAACTTCGTGAGTTAGGAATATATGATGATTCTCAACTGATAATTTTTCTTGAGCAAGTATGTGAGGAATTGAGAAAAGAAAAGAATAATGACATAGAGGAAGAAAATTCAAATCAGGTTGAAGAAGAATATGTACATGGTAAAATTTGTATGGAGACAGGTATCAATGGCCATGATGGTGAGGAAGAAAATCTCCCCAGTACAGAACAAATTTCAGATTTGTTGGATGTTGAATATCATAAGTATGTTCAAAAGAATGGTTTAAATTTTTCCTATAATCATCAGGATGGGCATGAGCAGGTTATATTTGATACAATGAAATCTCGAAAGAGTGAAACATTTGATGAAGGAAATATGTTTATTAATGGTTTTGAAAAATATGAATATTTTACTGGATATGGACCATGTGTTGGTCCATTCTATGAAATAAATGAAATCTCCCCAGACTATGAAGGTGAATTGGATACAATATATGAGCATGAAGAATTTTTAACAGAGATAATTGATGAAGAAATTTTTCTTGAAACAGAAGGTGATAAGGTTTTGATTGAGCCTAATTTGGATACTATGCTATAGGATATAAATACTCTACAAGGAATTGATTATAAGAATGATTCAGTCAGTTTTTTTAAAAATCAGAAAAAAATATGTTGCAAAATGAAGGGAAAAAACAGATTTATGGCATCCAAATTATTGGTCAATATGATGAAGTTTGTAGTCTTTTTCAGTCTCTATATGATACAAAAGGTGATTTTGAGTATTCCTCAGAGGCGGTGAGGAATGATAAAATATCAGATGAGCAGAGGATATACTGGACTAATACTTGTAGAATTGGTAATCTCTGAATCAGACATAAAGGAAGTTACAACAATCTATTCCCAGTTCGAATGACACAGGCAGGATTTGACCATGAATGATGTTATGAACATGTGGATCAAAATAGTAATCTGACCAATAATGTTACATTTAGAATAATATTGTTGCTAAAGGATTATAATCAAATCTTTGATAGAGGAAAGAAAACAATGTTCATTTTTTTGGGGCCTGGGGCCACCCAATTTCACTTTGCATCAGATTAAGTGTGGATTCTTGGTCTGCTTCTCCAGAGATAGCTGGAATGTCACTATACTCACAGGGAACATATGTCCCCAGAAAGAGCCAGTGGTAGTACCCTAAATTTTGAGAATTTGTAAGTCCCAATCCATTATCAAGAAGCAAGTTTCTCCATACTAAAAAAATCAAAGGAAGGAAGCTTAATGATAGAAATAAATAGAACTAACTAATCGAAGCCTTTAGAAAATGTTGGAATTTTGACCTGCTGCAAACATGATGTCAACAAAGGCTAAAGATGGTTGAATTTTAAAAATATAAAAATGACCCACTTCGGGAAATCAAATTTCCTATCTCCAATAGAAATATTAGCTTTTCACAAGGTGTTTTGGATTTTCGGCCAACGCCAAATCCGAAAGTTAGGTAGTTATTTTTTAGTCAATTTATTGTTTTTTTAAAAATAATTTGTAATAAGGGTTGTGTCTTTTCACCCTAAAGAGGTATGTAAGCTACTCAAACACATATATATACATAATGAAAAATGTAAAGATAAAAGACAATACAATAAAATACAATTTTGATAGATGGATTAGATGGATCAATAACTGCAAATGTGAACTCTATTGTACTATTTTCATAATCAATAAAGATAAGTCCTTTTTCTTCATGTATGCAATTATTTCATTATCATTTTACAATTAGTCCCTCGGATAAACCAATCGAACTTCTTCAAAGTGACAGTTTGATGTGCATGCATCCTGATTTGATTCGATTATTGTCATAGTTTCATTATTTAAAGTTTTGAGATATTATATCCATTTGCTCTATTCAGTTCATATCTTAAATCCATCAAACATTCTTTAAATTCCTGCAACATTACATTTGAACATTTTAATAATACATTTCTCTTAGTTTAAAGGATCTCATAGTACTTTTCCATACTCTGGATAGAGAAATTTGAATCATAAGTTATTTGCTCTAAAAAGCTCTTAAAGACTTAGAAGATAAGTTTAGGGTATAGGCCTACCAGGCTTCGTTCTGCAGAGCCAAAATTGCAGAAGGTTGATACTTGGAATAAGTTGAAACCTTGTTTGTTGGCAAATCACTTGGGTTTCTCATCATTGGATAAGGCAAAATCCATAGGAAATCTAATCTGTTGATTTGAGCACCAACATATTGGCGACTCTACTGGGGAGTTGTTCAAAAGAACATTTTTGTATTTTACCTAGAACTTCTGGTGATATATTAAGACTCTATTGGGAGAAAAGAACTCAGAAGATAGTAAGTATTTTCCTTCTGATAAGAAGGTGGCGAATCTATTGAACAAAGCATTTCGGTCAATGACTCTACTGAGGGAGAAGACTCAAAAGGAGATGGTGGATTTTTTTTTCAAATGTATCCATCATTTCAAAGAAATTCTTTTATTCCACATGGTATCAGGCCATTGGATCTTAGGAGATTTCAATGCATACCAAATAAGTTATCCCGTGAAATTTCACAACTTCAACCAGAGTTCCATGGAGAATGGGATGAATCGACACTACAACACTTGGATGCATTTTATACATTCTTAGAAGATTATGAGGTTTCTACAGAGGATCAGGTGATGAGGCTATTTTTCACGACGTTAAAAGATAATGCCAGACAAGTATATGAATCACTACCCACATAATGTATCTCATCCTAGAGATAGTTTGAGAAATGGTTTCTTTATACGTTTCATGATGCCAGTGGTGAAGAAGGCAACATGTGCTATGAACAATATGAAGACCAAAGTTGCAGTATTGAAGAATATCCAAATTACATTGTGGAAGAAGAATTGTACATGTCCCCTTTGGATACATTCTTCAATTTGGAAAGATATGAGCACATTGTATCTGTCGATTTGAGCACCAACAGGGGGGGGCATTATTTACCTCATTGTCACCTTATTCTTGTTGGGGCATACTGGGGCATATTTTGTTCAATTATTCTTTGAAACAACACCTTAAATGCATTATATCAAAGAGAGGCAAAATGTAGACACTTAAAAATGGTTAGTTGCTATTGCACAATGACTTTACTAACATTCTTCTTAAATTATTAAATAACCTTTTTTATTCAATTAATTTGTCTCTTTCCACTATATCCTAATTTCAAATTTATCATTTCTCTTCAATTTTATAATTAAGTGATTTTAATTAAATACTTAATTATTAAACGTTTAAATCAATGTTCATCAAATATTGTGCTATAAAGTATTTAAATAATTAACATTATTTAATTATTCCCTATCATTTAATTAATTAAATAAACACATGATTTAATTAATATTCCCCTTTTTGTTATTATTACACACATGTAATAATTACAATTAGTAAATCAAATCTCCACTCATAATTAAATAAATGATATTTATTTAGTTAAAACTAGTTATTCATCTATAAAGTAATTAAAATAATTAAATACTATTTAATTATTCCCTATGTCATTATATTTAATTAAATAGTCATATTATTTAAATAAGTGTTTTTTTTTTATTATTATATTTATGTAACAATTAATTCAATTATTTCTCATAATTAATAAATAATATTTATTTAATTAACTAATTGTTCCTCTTAGGTTGTGAATTAAAAAAGAAATGACTCTTCTCTAGAGTGAATATGTGAAATGTGAAAGGTAGAACAAACTTTTTAATAATACTCTATATGCTTAGATGATGGGTAGCATTTAGGGGAACTGGGCTCCCCTTCCTCAAACTAGGTGGGAGGAAGAATGGAAAGTCCTTAAATCTCGTAGAACTTGGAGTGCAGAAAGAAGAGGATTTTTTGGTCAATCTAATAGATGGAGAAACCAGTGACATTTCCAACCTCCAAATCAGCATTTGGGGCAACCTCGGCCTGGTTATAATAAATTTTTGTCTCTACAATTTCTCGAGGAAGGTTTTATATAACCAGTTCCCATAAATACCAACTATAAAAACCCTAACCCACATTTCTAGAAAAGGATGAAGGGCATAAACCCTAACCCTCATAAGGATCATCAAAAGAAGGCGAACTAATCACAAAAGGAAGAACCCACGGGGAGGAGACAGACGCTAGAATCCAGACAGGCGAACACCAATTTGAATACAAACAACAAGATCATTTTGGAATTTAACGACGGGCTTATTGATCACGCACAAAGGCCATTCAAAAGATATGGAGGTTTCGCGAGATGCTGTGGCATCGATGTTCCTATAGAACAAATTGTGAATTGGTTTCTCAAAGTTTACAAGGGGCAGGTAAGTATAGCTATTTTGGCAGAACATTTCTTATATCTAGGCTATAAGGAAAGTCTCAAAGATAGTTTTTTAACAACAAAATCTCCCCGATTTAGGGGTTTAGGTTTTAAATTTCTAGATTGGTAAGAAAATTTCAATCCCCAAAACCTAATGAGCTTTATGATAGAGCGGGCTATTTTACTACCGAATATGCTGGTGGAATTAATAAATATTGAAATCATCAGGAAAATTGAAAAATCAGGTAGGAGAATATGTAGGAATGAAAGAAGGGGAGTATGCATATGCAAATTGTGTTATAGTAGTCAGAATGGACATAAATGTAAGATCTCTGAAACTGGTGGAAATTAAAACCAGAGATATGACCTTTGAAATCCATCCATAATTCTTCAAAGGGAGAGTAAAAGAGGAGGAAAGCATGGAAGAAAAAGAAAACCTGATTTTATCTTCCCCTCAAGATCTGGAGGTGGAACTGCATTTTAATGAGAAACAAGGAGGCTTTATCTTAAAAGATAAACCTCAATCTGGTATCGAGGAAATAGAAGAAGGGGAGAGTATGGAGTATAAAGGAGCGAATAAGGATCATGATGGAAGGGATAGGGAAGAGGAAAGGGTAGGGAATAAGGCTTGTGTAGAGGAGAAGGAACCAAAGGAAATGGAGCCATCCAAGGATATTAGCAAAGAGGAGTATAAGGAGTCCTTGAAAAAAATTTTAGATCAGACTGAGAAGATGAGAAGGGTGGTCAGTAATGAACTCGAAAACATTGAGACAAGAGTTGTGGAATCAATTTGGGAAGAAGAATTAGATAAAGAAGGGAGATATTCTCAGCAAGAAGATGGTAAGGTACCTCAAGAAGATTTGGAGGAGGCTAGCTGGGAGATGAATGAGATTGAAAGGATGGAGCTTGAAAATCTCAATGACTTTTTAGGCTTGGATTTAATCCTAGGAGGTAGGGTTGTGTTGGAACACATCCAAGAAGTACTTAGAAGAATGGTGAACACCCTAAATAATGAGGAAGTTGAGAAGGATAGGGAGAACATAGAGTAAGGAGGAAAGGAGGCAAAAGGGAGGGAAGAAACAACATTAGGAGTTGCAATTAAGGAGAAAAGAAAAGATCAAGCAGATTGTGCTAAGGAACTTAAGAAGAGATGAAGGAAGTCCTTAATTGAGCTCAGGTAGAAGCATGCAATGGCAGTAGGCCAAGATAGGATCAAATCACTTTATGCAAGGAAGGGGGAGTACCTTCCCGCAATGCAATGAAGGTAATCACTTGGAATGCCCCTAACAAACAACACGTAATAAAGCACCCTGTAGGCATTTTCAAGGTAGAAATGATCCTGTTAAAAGAGACTAAGTTAGCATGGGAGGATTTAGAAAGTTTCAAGAAGAAACTAGGAATTTGGGAGGCAGTGGGAGAACCTTCCATAGGAGCATCTGCGTGCTTGCAATTATTATGGAATCCTATGAAGGTATTATTTGAAAAATTGGGAGGAGGCAGATTCTGGATATGGGGTAAGGTGAAAAGCATCACCAATAACCTTAAATTTCACATAGTCAACCTTTACAATCTAACCACCCTACAAGAAAAAAAGAGATTTATGGAAAGACAAATAACATTTTTGAATCCTTCCCGAATCAAACCTTTGCTGTTGGAGGGGATTTTAATGCTATTTTGAACATGAATGAGAATATGGGAGGTCTAGGAAGGACAACACAAAATATGGAGTAATTTAAGAGATGGGTGGAAAGGAATGAATTTATGGATATTAGGACAGGTAATGGGATATTCACGTGGACCAAACAAAGATTGGGATTTAGTAATATAAGTGAAAAGTTAGATAGTTTTTAATTTAAAGGTAATTTGTTTTAATTTAACTTTGAGCTTGAATCCTCAATCCTTCCAACCTCAGGATCAAATCACTTCCCATTATCTCTTCACATCAAGGAAATTAGTAAACCTTACAAGTGCCCATTCAAATCCGAGAAACTGTGGTTTAGGGATGAGAAACTAGTGGATTTAATAGAAAAATGGTGGAAAGATGAAACCTTTGAAGGATCAAGAGCTTATGAATTTATGAAAAAATTGAAAGCAATAAAAAGAAGACCGAAACAGTGGATAATGATCACTTTGGCAACATATTTAAAACAAAAGAATTAGTAGAAAAAGAATTAGAAGAATTAAACAAAAAGGTCTTCAAGGAAGGAATGAACAAGGAAAGTTTTCTGAAAGAAAAATAATTTCTTAGCTAGTACGAAGATGTCTTGGCTAAGGAAGAAATATATTGGACACAAAAGTCCAGAGAGGTATGGTTAGCTGAAGGAGACAAGAATACTAAATTATTTCGTAACGCCACTAAGATTAGACAAAACGTTAATAGGATTTTAGAAATTAGGAAATCTAATAGAACAATGTCAGATAATCCATTTAAGATATAGCTAGAGAGGCAGTTTCCTTCTTTGAGAACCTCCTAAATAACAAAGAGGGTTCTAGATGGGAACCTTAGGAGAACATTCTGAGAAATATTCCTACTCTTATTAACAAAGAGAAAAATAAGAGACTAAATGCTAAGTTTATGAAGGAGGAAATTGAGAAATCCTTAAACCAACTTCATTCAGATAAAGCCCCAGGGCCAGATGGTTTTCCAGTATTTTTCTATCAATAATGTTAGAATTTCTTAGGTGAGGAAGTGGAAAAAGTTCTGGAAAGTATCATAAACTCGGGTAAAATATTAAGGGAGTTGAACAACAGTTTTATAACTTTAATTCCAAAAAAAGAGAAAGCGGTAAACTAGGAAGACTTCAAGCCAATATCACTATGTAATACTATCTACAAAATATTAACCAAGACTATGGCGAACAAGATCAAGAAATTGTTACGAGAGATTATATCGGAAGAACAAATGAGCCTTGTTCTCGGGAGATCAATCCTGGATGGAGTTATTATAGCTCAGGAGGCAATCCATTCAGTACAATGTAACAACGTTCCTAGTGTGTTTTAAAAATTAGATATTAAATAAGCTTATGATAAAGTAGATTAGAGGTTCCTGTGTAGGTGCTTGAAAGACTTTGGCTTCTCTAACCAATGAATTAATTTAGTTTTCAAATGTATTTCCACTTCTAGGATTTTTGTAATAGTAAATGATTCCTCAAAGGGATTCTTTAAAATCTCATGGGGGATCCTTCAAGGGCTGGTGAAAGGTATTAAAATCATAAGTGAATTAGATGCAACAACTCACCAACAATTCGTGGATGATACCATGTTATATGGGAAAGCAGAAATAGAAGAAGCTAGGGGCATTAATAAAATATTAGGAGCTTTTTTAGAAGCCTCTAGGCAACTTATTAATAAAGAAAATTCAGAAATCTTCTTCTTTAATACATAACTTAACTTAGAAAATGAGATTTCTAACATTCTAGATTTTAAGAAGGGACAACTACCTAGTAAATATTTAGGGCTTCCGATAGATAAAGGGCAGAAAACCATGGGAATATGGGACAATGTAATGGAAAAGGTGGATAAGCGAGTTGAATCCTGGAAAGGGAAATTACTGTCCACAACAGGAAGAGTAACAATTATTAAATCAGTCCTATATGCTCTACCACTATACCAAACGACATGCTATAATATGTCGAGTGAGATCAGGAAGAAAATAGTCTAGAAGTTCAAAAAAAAATTTCTGGCAAGGATCGATAGAGAAAGAAAGGACGGTGATGGTAGCATGGGACAAGATATGTAAGTCCTAGGAAGATGGAGGGGTAAACCTTAAGAACATAAGAGATCAGAATATGGCCCTAGGGGCAAAATTGGTATGGAGAATCATTAGGGATCTAGAGTCTAAATGGGCTAAGATTATAAGACAAAAATCCTTAAATGGGAATGATTCATTGAGTATCTTACGTCATGAGAACCCATCGAGGGGGTCAAGGGTATAAAATTTTATAAAGGAGTGTAGACCCCTGATAAAAGAGAAAGTATACTGGAGCATAGGGAATGACGGTCTAGGTCTTTTTTGGGATTACTCTTGGGGAGGTTACCTAGCTCTAAACTCTCTTTTAGAAGACCAAGGGACTGTTTTATATCTCAAAAATCAGATAGGCATCTATTTCAAAGACTATATGGCTATACCTAGTGGGAATCTGGCCTTAGGTTGGCACTGGGAGCTAGATAGGAACCTTAACATACCCAAGGAATTTAGGGCCAAGGTGATGGAGATCCTTGAGGCTCGCCTTATATCTCATAATCCTAAAGAGGATAGAATAGTGTGGATAGAGGAAAGGAATGGTGGATATAACACCAAAGATGGTTACAAAATCATTCACAAGAAACATTAGTATAATAAATCCGAGTTGCCAATAGACTTATGCATGGATAAATCATGTTTGCCAAAGGACGGTGTGTTTGCGTGAGCAACATTGCAATACAAAATTATCATAGCAGAATGGTTTTGGAAGATGGGATACTAGGGACCATCTAGATGTGCCTTGTGTAAGAAAGAAGAAGAAACATTGGATCATATCCCCTTGAACTATGAATTTACTAACAAATGTTGGATATGGTTATTGAATAGACTAAATTGGAAATCAGCCCTGCCAGATAAGATAATAGATCTATTCAAATTTTTGGCCTAGGATTAGGAGCAATGACTTGTATGGAAAATTATGGATTATAGCCCCCTCCCTCTTGATTTAGGAAGTTTTGAATGAGAGAAAAAGGAGGATTTCAAAGAGTCGGAGATGGAGGTAAAGCAATTTACTAATAAGTTGGAAGCAACCATAGTAGAAGTTGTCAACAATAGAAATGGTGTGAGGAATCAAGGTATGCAATTTTTAGAATGGGATGATAAAATATGACACAAATGGATAGGCCTTAAAAGTCCCCCCCTGAATGATTTTTTTAAGAAACAATCTGACCAGATGAGAAAAGATTGCATATGGAAAGCTCCCTCGGTTGGATGACACAAATTGAACTTTGATGGAGCCTTAGGGGGAACTCTAGGAATTGCAGGTATAGGATGTTGTATCCACAAATGGGAAGGAGATTTAGTTGCAAGATTGGCATGCCCCATAGGGGTGAAGTCCAATAATATTGTTGAATTCACTACATTGTTGGCGGGATTAAAGCTCTACAATAGGCTGGGAACTTTGCACCGGCAGTTGGATGGGATGGTCAAACAAATAATGGGGATCTTGGACCTCTTTAATCACTTCACTATTAACAACATCTTTAGGGAAGGTAACGGGGTGGAAAAAAAGCTTTCCAATGTAGGGGTGGATGGGGAAAAAATAGGTATAGGATGAATAGGCAAGCTCTAGCTTTCCTCCAGATAGATTATGGTATAGTCTTAGGATAAATTGGGGATTTAGGAGTAGATTGACAACCAAAGATTCTAGCACTGGATAATATCAACATCACCTAAGGTGGTGGAGTGTAGCCTTAGAATCATCTTAAGAAATGAGATTTTAGGAGGAGACTATCTTAGTTTTCCTTAGCAATTGATAGTTAAAGACAAGGGATGGGAATTCTTCTTCTTTCCCCACACAGGTTGAGGCTATCCTATATCCTCAGCTTTCAGGAATTAATGAAGATCAGGTAAAAGTAAGTATTTAACCTTTATTGAATTCAATACAGATAACCCTGGATTCCCATTTAGCTTAGTGATGAAGAGCGCTCCCCTTATTAACACAAACACACAACAAAATTGATAATAACAAGATTTGTAAAGATAGGAAACGGGCTTTCTATTATCCACCATGAAATGAAATTACTATATTCTGAAATATAACATGCACATTAATAAATATAACATGCACATTCATAAATGCAACATGCACAACCACATGGGCATTTTATTACAATATTCTGCAAGCCAGAGCCACCAAATGCATAACCCAGAACTGACCTAGACAACCCTACGAGCCTTCAATATATAGGCAATTTTTACCGCCCAAGAAGATTCTAGAAATCAAACCCTAAAGTTTGAGTGCGACCATCCCTAAGATATTATTATTCATTTTTATTACATTAGAGTAGGCCCAAAACAACTTTGGAACCCAAAAGAAATTTTGAAGGAACTTTAACTTTTTCAAGTTTAGGTAGTGCAACTTCTGGAGACCATAACTCATCAATCATTGACCCGATGGGCCATTGTAACCCCATTTAAAAAATGCGAGGAAGTTCTCTACATCTCTTAATTCGTGCAAGCTCCAGTCAGCCAACCTTTTGACCCCATTTGAAGCCTCTAAAGCCTTCAAAACTGAGTTTGAATTTTTTGTACACTGCTGCCAATACCAAAAATATTCAACATCTACAAAACTAGACTTGATCTGACACTAAAACTTTACTGGCAGGTTGATACAATCAAAGTGAACCTCCAGGGAAGAAAATAGAACATTCTGAGCTCAAACAAAAAACTTACAAAAAATAGTAACTTTCCAGAAATAGCAGCTCTACACAAAATAACCCTTATTGAAAAGAAACCAGAAAATATTTTTGGGTGATGCAAGATTGCTCTTACACCCAGGATGCTCCTGCATCACTTAGCCATCCTTCACGAATAAATATACAAAATAAATGTATATATATAAAGATCAATATAAACTATACTTAGTAAGGAACAAAGGTAAATATATATTTATAGCCACACATATATCTATAGAGATTTCTCAGATATATATAGATATATATAGAAATACACACACACACACACACACACATATATATATATACATATGGGTATATATGTATATTTCTATATATATATATATATATATATATATATGTATACATACACACACACACACACACATATACATATATATATGTATGTATATTTCTATATACATATATGAATTGGTCTAACAACCGTGCTCTACATTAATTTCAATTATATAATCGATAGTGTATAATCATGAAAGAGTAGGGGAATCCCTTACTTTAAGAAGTTCATATCAATCACATTCCTAAAAGACATTATTGTCAGAAATTTAGTGTGAATAGATCTTATAGTTGTGCACTAAATTCTAAGAGCGATCTAATCTTCAAATAATTAGTATGAAACTCAAAGATATGACATGAGGCGAAAACTAGATGAGGTGTGACAATCGAGCGAAATATTATTAATAAAGCTGATAAAACTGAGGGATGGTAAATTAATAATCACTTCCAGACTTAGAGAAAATATATGCATTAAGTTTAATAAATCCCACACGTATTGGGGCTTTTAAAAAGCTGAGGGAACGCTTACCAAGCTCATAACATTAGAGGAAGAAACAAAGTTGGAGAGAAAGATGGATACACCAATTAAGATGAAGCATGGGAAGAGAGAGATGTCATTCTGGGGCGAAATAACGAAGCTAAAGCTGGGGAAGATTATGAAGGCTAAGCATAATATGATTTTAAGAGCGGTTATGAAGATTGTAGGTAAGGAATTATCCATGCTTACGGATCATCCTAAAACTAATACTGAGGTGATAGCGATGTTTGTAGCCACTATTCTTCATGTGGATAGGGATAAGGCGACGATTAGGGATTTATGCTTTAGCCTCTTTGAGAAATTCCTTCTAGAGGAATTGGATATGGTCCATGAAAATATTGATAGCAACCTCTGCATTCCTAAGCGCAGTGACCATGGAGTTAAAGATCGACCGGTCCAAGTCTGTCTCATTCATATGATTGTGAATTACAAGGCATTTGGAAAAAGGCTTCTGACAATTAGAAGAAATTGGATGTTTTTTCTAAGTGTAATGCAAGTTAGGGTATGCAAGGACTGGTTTTTGAAGGCGAACAAAGTAGACCACAGTGACGATGAGGTCGTAGAGGGATGTCGGGCTAAGGAGGAGCCTAAATCTTGGGGAAAGGGCAATTAAGAATGTCTAGGGTTTAATCTTGGTTTATAGATACAGTCTAATGGTATAGGCTCAATAGATAGCTAAGTCAGTTTTTGATTTTGTAGATATGGTAAAAGTATTAATCCTGCAGGACAATAGACTTATACTATGGATAATATTATGGCTCAAAGACCATGAAACAACATATATGCTTTTGGTAAATAGTAAAGATAACAGACCTTAATATTGGTATTCTGGATGGAATTGTCTAAGAAGGTGAAAGGTTATCTTTAATTTCATCTGGTAAAATTTTGGTTTCCTGTTGATTATGTAATTAAGGTAACTTACACAAAGTTAGGATTATGCCTAATGTGCCTTGGTAATTAAGATAGCTTAGCTTCTGTATCTAAAAACTATGTTAGGATTTTCCACGTGAAAAAGGAATGTATAATTAAAGGAAAATGACACTCTAGGTTAATCAACAAAAGTTTTGTAAGTCGTGGAATTAAAAAAAAACATAATTGATGACAGGTATGCTATAGCATGAAAATTTCTTTTTATAATTTTGTGGGGAGGAATGCTTTCACTATTTCCCTCTCTAATGGGCGTAAGGAACTATGTTCTGTGTGGTTTCAATCATGTAGTAACTGCATTTACACACACACACACACACACACACACACACACACTGTTAGAATGATTCAAAATAACTGAGAGGGGGGGAGAATCAGTTATCCTAGATCCAGATGTACCAATTGAACTTTCAAACACTTCAAGCAACTTAGATCCACTCAGTAATCCACCCGGTCTTCTATAACATATAATCAATAATATAAACTTGCAGTTTACTGTCATAATGTAATCAACTTGCAGAATATAAAACTCTTAACAACACATCAAATAACATTCACACAAGTATGACACTAGGATTTAACATGGAAACCCAATATGGGAAAAACCACCAGTAACATGCTACCAATTTTTCACTCTTCTGAAGTGAGCTCTGTGAAAAGCCAACCCGATTAAAGGTTATAATACACACTGTTAAATGTGACCCGGTTAAAGGATTTAAACACCGTGTTAAAAGTGAGCCTTGTTCGAGGGCTTAGAACATTCCATTAGAATGTCACCTTGATAAAAGGATTTAACAATATGATTGTTAGGTCAACCTTGTTTAAAAATATTTTGCAACTGATACAATGGTTAGAAAGTAGCAACAAATTGTGATCTGAAACATACAACTCACTTTGTAAATATAGATCCAATTATAGCTCAAATGCTAATTCACTGACTGGCCTTCATTTTCATCTCTATCATTCAGATCTACTTGGAAATCCTTCAAGCAATCACCACTGTGCAGTCCTGTACTGCTCTCTTTAGCCTTCTCTTCCTTCTGCATAGATTTTGCCAATCAACTAAATCAACCTCATACACACACATAACCTGCAATTAGGTTAATCTTATATCTCTCTAATAAGGTAGCTCGATCTATTGACACTTAATCATCATCGTAGATCTTAGGGTTTGGTAAGATCCAATGAATCCTTCCAATATTTCGTTTCCATCTACATTGTAGAATACATCCTAAAAATCCTTGAATCCATACATAAAAACGGTTAAACATATATTAAATGCTCATTTAATTCTCCACAACAATCATCCTTATCTTAAATATGCTTCACATATCCCAAGAAAATCAACTATGTCGGTTGGGATCTCAAATCTTTCTCAAACTGTCAAAATATTGACACTCGGCAAATACTAATGCTCTGTCGACACTAAATTTGCTCGACATGTACTAGCGCTTGGTCGACACTCACATCACTCGGCACAAACATAAGTTCCTGAATCTTCTCCTCTGTTATTCAGTCAAGACTAATCTTGTAGTCATCCAAACTTCACTTAGACTTAAGATAAACAATATATTACCTTGTCAAGGTGCGATCTCATCAAGTACCCATTGTAGTTTCACATAACTCAACCATTTCACCAGGT
>MU227770.1:47089-57598 GCA_018584345.1 Thuja plicata
ACTTTGAGGGCCAATTCATAGTAGTATGGGTTAAATACTGGTATATTCCCTTCCAAAGTAGAAAAAAACATGGACAATTTACATAAGTTAGTATTGGTGGGTTAGGATCTGATGTTGGTTGAATTTATAGAGATTTAGTCTGGTTTTGATACTTTCATGGATATCTCAATGATGTAATTAGAAAGTAAGGAGAGGTTTAATGCAAACTTTGGGTCTCTAGAAATGACATTGTTAAGCACTGATGATGTCATTAATCAATCCTAACATGTTCTGTTAATCAATCCTAAGTTTGAAAGTGCCTGAGATTATTTCCGTTATTACTTTGTAGACGGTTTGCTGAGCAATAATCCACCCTTTTGTCAGATATTGTAGCCTTTATAATCTTTCACATGGAAATCAACATTCAAACAATCCATGTTGAATCCAGGATAAGAGATATATAAGGCTTCAATAGCTTATGGAGGGGAGGGACTTCATCTTTTCTAATACCTTCCTTTCATGTTTATTAATCTTTGAGGTTGGTGGCAGGGGAGTTGGTCTCCTATAAAGGACAACAATGTTGATAAGAATTACTGTTACAGATTATGGGAAGTATTTTTACTCAGTAGGAAAGGGTAATTAGACTCTAGAAGTAATCTTTCATTCGTTAAAATAATGGTTTTATTATGTAGGGTTTATACTATATGAACACTAACAGAATATCTTAGTTCAAGTGGACGAGGTATGTAGATTGCAGATTAACAGGTGGAGAAAGGCTTCAAGTTTGAAGTTGAGTAGCGAAACCCCATCATATTTTGAACCCAAATCTACAAAAGGTTCTGCACTTAGAAGATTTAAATTTCCAATCAGGAAAAGAAGTTTATGGATGCAAAATCATTGTAACAGTAGGATACACCTTCTGGAAATCCGCCAATTTTACTTAAGGCAATATTGTACTGATTTCATAGTTTTTTCTTTATGGATTAGGACAAAATGTCCCAGGCATTACCGAGGGTTTCTCTTCCCCGTTCTTTTCCCCCGTTGCCTGCACTTGAACGTGGCTCACTGTAAAATTACATATATTAATAAAATACCTTGGCATAAGCCATTTATTGATAAAAACAAAAACAAAAAAACAAATTGTTCCTCTTATAAATAAATAAAGACTAATTATTTATTTATATTCCTCACATGTGCAAATAAATAAACTCTTTTATTTATTTAATCATAATTACCTTGTCACTTGTAAGTTTCAATTAACTCCACCATTCTCTCCTAATTGATCAATTAAACCAAGTTATCTATTCTACTACTCGACCTCCTCAAATCAAATCCGTTTACTCTTCCATCTATTCAAACACATGGAATCAGTTGAGTTTAACTCCCACTCACTCTGAGTTCAACTCTTGAATTTATCCTCTTAACATATCCATCTATCTTATCAACATGCAATCAATTGAGTTTAACTCGCACTCACTTTGAGTTAAACTCTTAAATCTATCCTCTTAACATATCCATCTATTTTATCAACATGCAATTAGTTGAGTTCAACTCCCACTCACTCTGAGTTCAATTCTTCAATCACGGACAATCAACCCACCAATCATGGAATCTTGATTGGAACCCTAAAAATCTATATAATGAGAGCTTGTTTCTTATATTTCAAAACTACGCACGCTTTGAACTCTTATGATGGCATACAATTGAGCACTCATTTATGAGAGCCCACATTGCATAGAAAAGGAGAACAAAGAATGATTACATGGTTTGCATATCCCTTTTGTTTGAAATGATTTCATATTATTAATTGTTTATGCTTTATGTTTATCTTGCTTTCTTTCTTGATATTAGGAATACTAATTGCTCTAACAATCTCTTTGTGGTTCAGATTTCATTGTTATTGCAGGCTTCTACAGGTACCTACATATCTCCGATTACAAGTTGTCTTGTCTATATCCTCCTTTATGACCCTTATTTGATGGTATCCAAATCTTAAATATATCTATAGAAGTAAAGGGGTCCATATAGCTGATCAATACATGGAATAGGGTACATGTTTTTAATAGTGTTCTTAATAAGAGCCTTGTAGTCAATGCACATATGCATTAGTCCATGATGAACTGCAACTGATTATATGTTTGAAGTCATTTGTTGATATTCAACCGAGTTGCAGAAGTGATGATAAACATTATCAGTTAATGTATTGTCATTGATGTCAACTTATTTGAGTATTATTATGGTAGAAAACATTTGTTATGAATTGAAGATCTAGAACAAACAATGTTTGTGGTTGGAAAATGAAGAGTTCTGTATACACTGAGAGACAGTGATACCCGAGTAAAATACAGTGCATACCGAGCACAGTGATAACTGAGCAAGGGATTGCCGACATAATTATTGATCAAGTAATTTAATCAAACCGAGGCCGACTTGGATGCTGAGCTGGCAATTGATGATTTTGAGGTAAAAGATAAAGTTTGTTATTTGATCTAGCGGTTATTAAAATTCAATGAAGATCGGACGACAAATATTGAAACGTGTTTTTAACACAACTGCCGAGGATGGATCAAGCGGGAAAATCAACGATGGAGATTAAGCGGCTAAATCTGAAGGATGAAAATTAAATGAGACATGATGTCTATATAAGAGACAAGAGATTCATTTTTGAATTGTGTTAACATGATGCTATGATGCACACATGCAAATTTTATGCATGACTGATCAAACTAGTTAAAGACATAACCGAGCATTTTTCTACAGACATCATCGAGCAAACAAAGGAAAGAGCATTACCGAGCAGAACAAGTATGAAGTATGAGATGAAATGAAGTGAACAAATTGATTAGAGGTATTATGTACTTAGCATAGATCTGAATATCTGCAAAATAGAGTTGTATTTGAATCAGATCATTACAGTATCAGTTTAACCATTGTTACAGATAAATCTCTTAACCGAGTAGGATAGTGAAGTCCTTATTATGACATTCAGAGAATGTTGATTGTTTTCTTGTTGACCCCATAGTGAATGCATGGTCAAGAGAGAATTGTTAGTTTTAAATCCTCTAACCAGGTCACATTTAACAGTGTGCATTGTAACCTTTAATAGGGTTGGCTCTTTATCGAGCTCACTTCAGAAGAGTGAAAATATTTTGGGTTACCGGTCCTAGGTGGTTTTTCCCTTAGCAGGGTTTCCATGTTAAAAATCCGTGTCAATGTGCATGAATGTTGTGGATTGTTATTTTACTTTACATTTTACTTTATTGACCTAGATCGGTAATCACAGTATTAATTTACTGATACTCGGTAAACACTATTGATGAAAGTTTAAGATTACAAATTACATTTTTACCGAGCTGAATTATATGTTTAAATTTGTTTTGGTATACATCTGGAGAAATTTGGGACTGTAGGATAATTTGTGAGAAAACTGATTCTAACCGATTCACCCCCCTCTCAGTTATTCTAACAGTCTATCCTTTTTGTTAACTAGAACAATTGAAGAGGCAAATGGGCTCTTACAAGGCCAAATATGTTCCATATCCAAAAGCTACTTAATTTCCTTCTCAATCTTGTCTTGATGCCACTTCGGATGTCTGTAAAGAGTGGTACTAACAAGTTAAGAACCTTTGTCCAACTCTATCACTTGCTCAATGCCTCTATTAGGAGGCCTAGTTGGATGTATATTATTTAAAACCTTACTTCTCTTAGTTTTTTATTATGTTAAAATTAGGTTTTAGGGACCCAAAACCCATTACAAAGGATTACATAGATATGATCAATAAAGTCCATCAAAAACAAAATAGTGCCTAAGGAACACTAAACCAACAAGCTAGCAAGAAAAGAGAAAAAACCAACATACAACCAGAGGCCAAAAAAAGGCCAACAACCAGACGTCAAAAAGGAGAACAAAAAATACTATGCAAAGGTTTTAAGAAGCTCGACAAGTTCAAGCTCCAGGTGTGTCATCTTATCAGTAGATGCCCTGAGATCTTCAATCTCCATATTGGCCTTGAGGGCCTCTTTCTTCTTGGCACTAGCATGAGTCCTCCTTCCGGTACCTGCATTCTCTTCAGGGCTAGTATCCTTAACCTCTTCCACATGGACAATGGCCTTCTCCTGGTTGATTTGTTCCAACTTCCCCACCAGAATCTTCAAATGCTCAGTAGAGGCCTTAAGGATCTTATAACTTTGTTCCCCAATTTTCTTCAAGGTCACATCAATGTCATCAATCCTAGCTTCCATGTCATCAAATTTCTTATCAAACTCCGTTGCCATAGCCTCAACATCACCCACAAATTTAGTAAGGTCTTTCACAATTATCAGATAAAGTGTTGTCCTTTCCCACACCCAACACTTCCAGGACATCCAACTTGCTGGACAAAGCATTCTGTTTGGTTTTGATCCCCTTCACCTCCTGAGAGACCCAGTTTATGATTTTGTAAAAGCCCAAAGAACCATTTTTCAGCCATCTAGAATATTATCTTTGTTGTGAACATCCAAGGCATTGAAAATGACACCTTCCCCAGAGGGCTCATTCTCCAAGTTGACAGCTTCCTTACCACCACACGCAGTACCATCGTCCATGATCACATTATTTTGGTGAAGATCATCCTGGGTAGACCCTCCAACTCTGGGGTAGTAAGGAGGAGGGGAGGGAGCGGGAGTTAAACCCTTATCTTTTCTCATGGTGCTAGAGGGAGAAAGCTTTGTTTTCTTTTTTGAAGGGGAAGCCGCAAGCTCCGCCTCAACCTCAGTATTTGAAGCCCCATCATCTTCAGCCATGGACACCTTACTTCGCTTAATTAGTAAAGCTTGTACATTTGGATAATAACTCCTTTTTTCCTACTCTATAACCGTAGGCATAACAATACACACAATTGCCCACTCAATTTGATCATATCTAATGAACCTCTCCATCCATTTGAAGGTGACAACTTGAGGCCCTCCATTAGACATCCCTCTTAATACCACTTTCTTTCCCTATAATTGAAATTTCAGCTCCATGGTCTGAAAATTTGGAGTGAGTTTTCCCAAAGATCGTAGCCAATGTATGCACAATACTACATTTGTATCTCCAATGCTAACTACAAAGACTTCATCCTTGACTTCATAATTGTCCACTTGTAAACTTATTTGGGTAATCATCCTAATGCATGTACTAACAAATCCATCTAGTGCCATCACCTGAAATCAATCCAAATTTTCTAATTTGGATCCAATACGAGCCACAACTCTCTCATCAATAAAATTATGTATAACACCTACATCAACCAGAGATACTATACATTTCCCTCCAAGGACTCCATGAACTTTGAAAGACTCATTTTTTTAAAAGCTAGAAAGTTAGGCAAGAGTGTCTTCACTTTCCTTTTCCTTTTTTTGACTCTTTTGACTTTTCCTCCTCTCTTCTGAATCAGATTGTTGATCTGAATTTTCTATAGCCAATTCATTGGCTGAATAGTACTCTATATTGTGTGCCTTGCCCTTAATTGAACACTTATGACTTGGGACCCAATGTTCCTTTCATGCAAAACATAATTTCTCCCTTCTCAAGTCATTCAAGAGATCTTCAACCATCTTTGAAGAGATTCTTTTGGTTTGGTTTGAATCCTCATAATAATGTGTTTTGTTTTTCTTGTTTTGAAAGGTCTTTGATGTAAATTTAGTCTTTGGGGCAGCAAGCTCCATACTCCTAGCCTTGCTCATTGGATCCTATAAAGATGGTGAATCAAATGCCTTAACCCATACACTAACAAGCTCTATTAGTCCTTCATTGAAAAGTACTACAAGTCTCCTTTTTGTGATACTAGAGACCATAATTGAAAGCCTTTGAAACTTTGGAATGTATGTATCAAGAGAACCATATTGTTTCAACTATGCAAGCTCTATAAAATGCAGTTTAGTATTCTTCTTATCAAATCTCCCCTTGAATTCATTTGTGAACTCATCATATGTGGCGATTAAGTTGTGGCCTGGAGTAACCAAGCCATGTTACCACCACTCATGGATTGTATTGTCCAAATGCAATGTGGCAAACTTGATTGCTTCATCCTTTAACATGGGTCTAAGTACCAAATACTTGTCTAATTTTTGTACCCACACTCTAGATGTGTATTTGTCACTCCCATGAAAATAAGCCAATTCATGTTACCTAATGTATGCTGGAAATATCTTTGAATTGCTGGTCCTTATGTTTTCAAATCTATCACTTATTCTCCTCTTCCTCTAATTCTAAAACTAATTCAGGGACAAATGACTTTTAATCATTTTCGATAAAGTATCATACTCTGCACAACGAACCCTCACCTCATCTACCAAAGGAAGTTGAACCTCTCGAACAGCCTGCACCTTGCCTCTGCATACGAAGAAGGCCGAAGTGATCTAGGAAGAAACCTGACACTACCGTAGTTGTGCGTTGATTGGTATTTTGCTTGTTTGAAGAGCTTGATTCACCATTTTGCAATGAAGGACCTTGTGGATTATTTAGAGCTCCTTGTGGCATATTCAAATTGAGTATTTTCTAGCACCTAGGACATCATATATAGCTTGGCATCAAATTTCCTCTCAATTCCAGAATTAGGATTGACTAAACCAGTTCTCTCCTTCCCCTTGTCATTCATGGTTTGAGGTGGACTGATTTTTAGAATGTGTAGGACTACCAGCATCACTAGACAAACCCCTCTACACTATTTGTTCTTCTCAGAAAAAGGCTATGCTCCACGGAGTTTCCGAGACGGGGATGTGTTTCCAGTATGAGTACAATTCAAAGCCAATTTTTAGGGAATGACAAGGGACGACTATTAAAAAAAAAGAGAATTTTTATATATATAGAGAGAGAATTCAAATATGCATATCATAACATTGTTAAATCATTCACCGTAGACATTTTAGAAGTTGAATACATAGCAAATTAACAAAATTGAAAACCCTCTTCTTGCAACTCAAAAATGAAAACTTTTTTGTTGTTGCTCTTTCTTTTTCTTCTTGCCAAGAATGGTTGAAATGAAGAAATGAAGAAGACTACCTTTTTAGCTTCCAAATAGGGTTCTATAATTTTTAATTGCTATTTCTACCCACATGGGCCCTGCCCAGCAATTAAAAATTTAGAAAAAATAATTTTTTGCAAAATGGTAGACGTTTTTTTTGGCTGAAAAAAAGGGGACGCTATTAGGTACTGGGGACAGTCAGGGGACAACTAGGCTGCCTTCGGTACCTAACAAGGTCCCCAAGTCCCTTATTTCGCACAAAACACCATTTTCAAGATGTTTCTTTTTTTTTTTTCATTTTTGGAAAGACATTGGGGATGGGAAATTCCCGTCCCCGTAGCCTTGGAACAAGAGCGGGGAAATTGGGCAGGGGATAAAAGGTCAATAACCAACCATTTTGGGTTTTGTTGCACTGTCTTTCTCTATTTTCTTGTGTAATATCTTATTTATCTCTCACCCGTAGATGATACTTCAATTGCAACAAAAAATTAAGGCAAAGGCTAGTAGGAAAAACCAACTTTGATACCACATGTTGACCTACAATTTATATGGACCAACTAGGACTCAAACCTAGGACTTTCCATTTGTTGTTGGAGTATTCTTCTAACTGAGCTATTGACCCCTCCAAATATGCATATCATAACATTGTTAAATCATTCACCGTAGACATTTTAGAAGTTGAATACATAGCAAATTAACAAAACTGAAAACCCTCCTCTTGAAACTCAAAAATGAAAACTTTATTGTTGTTGCTCTTTCTTTTTCGTCTTGCCAAGAATGGTTGAAATGAAGAAATGAAGAAAACTTTACCTTTTTAGCTTCCAAATAGGGTTCTATAATTTTTAGTTGCCATTTATACCCACGTGGGGCCCACCCAACAATTACAAATTTAGAAAAAAGTGACTTTTTGCAAAATGGTAGACATTTTTTTTTTCCTGGAAAAGAGGGGACACCGTTAGGTTCTGGGGACGGTTAAGGGACGGCTAGGTCGTCTTTGGTACCTAACAACATCCCCAAGTCCCCTATTTCGCACAAAACACCATTTTCAGGATGTTTCCTTTTTTTTGCATTTTTGGAAAGACATTGGGAATGGGAAATTCTCGTCCCCATACTGTCCTCGGGACATGAGCGGGGGAAATTGGGCAAGGGATGTATCCCCGTGGAGTACTAAGGAAAGGTCAATAACCAACCATTTTGGGTTTTGTTGCACTGTCTTTCTCTATTCTCTTGTGTAATATCTTATTTATCTCTCACCCGTAGATGATACTCCAATTGCAACAAAAATTAAGGCAAAGGCTAGTAGGAAAAACCAACTTTGATACCACATGTTGACCTACAATTTATATGGACCAACTAGGACTCAAACATAAGACTTTCCATTTGTTGTTGGAGTACTCTTCTAACTGAGCTATCAATTCACAACAATAAAAAATCACCAAACATAAACCCCAAAATACCATGAAAATCTTCATTTCTTGAAACCTTAGTCTGAAACTCTGCAAATAACAGTGGGGATCCTTGTGTGGAATCACTCCAACCAACTAGAGATTGTCTTTTCGATCTTAAACCAACATTCAAATGTGGGTTTTCAATCTCAATTGATCTTGGAATAACTTAGAAGTTCAATCCAGCAACATCCTATTATGTCTATTCTTCCGCATAATGAAAAAAAGAGCCCAAGACATCCTTTTATAGCTTTGGAGGAAAATAATCCATTTTATTTTTAAATCATATATTTCCTACTCAAAACACTTTTTGAAATATTAGAACATCTAATGTGTTAGTCCCCTTTCCTTGGGTTTCCACTTTAGGGGGTGCATAATGCGATTTTATAAAAATATAACACAAATATAATATAAAGGTTGTACAGGGACAAGGGTACTTGGGTACTTCAGGTATGTGTACCGGTACTGCTACTTTTCAAAATAGGGGATGTGGTACTTGGGTATGTCATTTTTTTTAATATAATTTAATATTTTATAGAAAATCTGAAAATGAGTAATGACATTGAGTTTTCAAAACAAGAACAGTAATAAAGTTTGCAGATGTAATGTATTGTTTTCAGTTTCACATTTGCAATATGTTTGTAATAATATATATGTTAAATGTTTAGATGCATAACAGAGAAGGCAAACTTTAAACATGAACAAGAAAATCATAAATCATATAACAATGACATATTGCAAATGATAAACTTCTGACTTCAACAATGATAAAGTTTACTATTAATTAGTATTGTATCAAAGTTTCAAACTGATTGCATATTAAATTAAGCTTGATAAACATCAAGCTGATACGCAAACAGAAAACTAAAACAAAAATCAGAAATCTTAATCAAGGTCCTTAGCTATGATGCTCTCCACTGAATACTCATTGACTACCCAGTACTTAGGTAAATGTATTAGTACTTGGTACGCCTTCTAAGAGTATGGGTACGCCTTCGCAACATACTATAATATATAACATTACCATTAAAACTTGGTGTAAATATCTAAACATCCCCTCCGAATTGCGGAAAGCACTATCGAAGTGATAAAAATGCAATTTGAGCATACCAGGATGAAACCGGAACAGTGAGATGAAGGCTGGTGTCAACTTAAGAACTTGCTAAAAATAGGTATGCTCTATAAGAAATTTGGAGAACACCCTAGAAGTCCAAAAATGCTTTAGAAAACATAATTGCAGACAAAATCATTGTCTGGGCCTGGAAACCAAGACAGACCGAACCACCACACTTCAAGAACGATGCAGTTCCCTTACCTATACCAATAGGCATATGGGAACTTGGAGATAAGCTGACAGTCACCTCTACTAACTAGGCTCGAGAAGGGGACATTATAAATGTCAATGGTCCTAAATATAAACTAAGTTTTTCCTTTTCTATATAAAAATTTCAACCACAAATGAAACATTAAATAGAAACGTCAACACTACACTAAAGGTAAAAGTGACGCCAAAGTAGGGTGAAAGAAAATGATACGAAGAATACATCATTTGGTAATTTGTGAGTTCCATTTAAGACATTAAAAAATATGTTAATTTGTGTTGATAATTTAAAAGGTTGGTAATGAGCAAAACTTTAGATTCAATTTTAAAAAAATATACTCTAACCACTTAAATAGTGCATCAGTCACTCACTGCTCTTGTACCATAGATTAGTCCTACATGTACCATTCACTTAACTAGTGCCTCAGTCACTGCTCTTGTACCACAGATTATTTTTTAATATCAAATTGAGCGATAACTCACCTAGAAGCATGGGGATCATGATTCCAAAAAGTTCGCATTTAATTTGTCTTTGATGTTACAACATTGAGACATTCAATCCCAGAACCCTTGAATCAGTTTTGTTATAAAAATAAAAATAATTCTCGTCCCCGTACTGTCCTCGGGACATGAGCGGGGGAAATTGGGCAGGGGATGTATCCCCGTGGAGTACTAAGGAAAGGTCAATAACCAACCATTTTGGGTTTTGTTGCACTGTCTTTCTCTATTCTCTTGTGTAATATCTTATTTATCTCTCACCCGTAGATGATACTCCAAT
>MU227770.1:58653-85933 GCA_018584345.1 Thuja plicata
CATTGTCTGGGCCTGGAAACCAAGACAGACCGAACCACCACACTCCAAGAACGGTGCAGTTCCCTTATCTATACCAATAGGCATATGGGAACTTGGAGATAAGCTGACAGTCACCTCTACTAACTAGGCTCGAGACTGGGACATTATAAATGTCAATGGTCCTAAATATAAACTAAGTTTTTCCTTTTCTATATAAAAATTTCAACCACAAATGAAACATTAAATAGAAATGTCAACACTACACTAAAGGTAAAAGTGACGCCAAAGTAGGGTAAAAGAAAATGATACGAAGAATACATCATTTGGTAATTTGTGAGTTCCATTCAAGACATTAAAAAATATGTTAATTTGTGTTGATAATTTAAAAGGTTGGTAATGAGCAAAACTTTAGATTCAATTTTAAAAAAATATACTCTAACCACTTAAATAGTGCATCAGTCACTGCTCTTGTACCATAGATTAGTCCTACATGTACCATTCACTTAACTAGTGCCTCAGTCACTGCTCTTGTACCACAGATTAGTTTTTAATATCAAATTGAGCGATAACTCACCTAGAAGCATTGGGATCACGATTCCAAAAAGTTCGCATTTAATTTGTCTTTGATGTTACAACATTGAGACATTCAATCCCAGAACCCTTGAATCAGTTTTATTATAAAAATAAAAATAAACTTTTACCACAAGTTTCCAATGATTCATCATCTACAAGAAATGAGGATTTGTACACTAAACATCACTAACTATTCACCAATGCTAGAAATATGTTGCAATCTGTGTATATATTTTGTCAAGAGCCAGCTTCTGTATTTGTAGAAGAACAACCTCGTTCAATACACTGCAATACATGACAATGTAAGAGGCACAACAAGTATTATCATATTAACCTCTATAAACCATTCGTAGAAGCTATAAATATATACAACATAAAAACAAAAAGAATAGCTTCCATATGATCTATGGTATCATTAGCATTTCGAAGCTCTGGTGTTACAAAGTTCTGTGTCACAGAAAATGTAATATCCCCTATTTGGATATCTTGGAATTAAGAGATAATTAACTTGAATCCTTATACTTATTGTCCTGATTCCATTATAAACTCATATAATTGACAATACAAGATCAGTGATAAGTTAAATGACTAATATCAATGCCACTTGCTTCCTTCAAATTAGATAATTAGATGTATCCTTAATGAGTTGATCTTGTAAATAAATTTGTTCTTAATGTGATGGCCACTATGATCTCTGCTGTATCAAATATGACAATTGAATATACAGGATGATCTTATAGTGCTTCTTACAATTATATTTCTATGCCTGAGATAAATTTAACAATATTGTGATATTACTTAAAATGATGATGCTGTTGTATCTGACTTGAATATTTATTCCCGCAACTATGGTGTCATCTTTTAGAAGGATAACTAATTGACTGCAACTTTCTTTGGGATAGTAAGACAAATGCTCAAAGAAAAAAATCTTAAATAAGATAATAGAGAGATGACTGACTGCTGCTTCCCGTCATCCTTCCTCTCCAATATAAATATACAGCAGATGTGTCTCTTGGCTTCAAAAGACATGCCCATTCTTATCGTCCCTTTCACATTAATCGCACCTTTTATTTCTTAATCGCTGTCCTTGAATGGTTTATGTTTATTCGTAGCAATTTGAATTAGGCGATAACATTTAGTCAGCGGTGACTAATGCCGCTTCATATGCGGTTCCTCCCTAACTTAAGTCAAACGAAGGGAATTTGATTAAATTTGTTGTTTGCTAAAGCTGCCGCCCAGTTATAATCAGAATCATGTATAATGGCTGTCGTAAGCTCTTCATTTATTAATATATTTATATATTAGATGTATTTATATATTAATATATTATATTTCATAATAGATTATATTAAATTATAATATTTCGATACTTTGTCATTAATATTATATTATTCCATATCAATTAGTACATTGATTTTCTAATTGATCTTAATTTATATTATATTAATTTATTTTAATATCATTATTATTATAAAATTATATTGTTTTATCTATTTATTTATTCTATTATTCTATTCGTTTATTAATAATGTTATAGTATTATATATAATATTATTAATAATATATTCTTTTATTACTATAATAATAAATTAGATAATTATATATTATAATGTATTATTATTTATTTTATATAGTCAATGTAGTTATAATTATATTTTATTTTTTATTATTTAATTATTTAATCTTATATTTTAATCATTAAATTTCCTTCTAGAAAGGGGACATTACAGAAAAGTAAGCAGCAACAAAAACAAGTTCATAGATGCACCAAGTAGCCCACGTAATCCTTAAACTTTGGTGGATGGACCCTAACCAGAGGGATCAAATCAGAGAAAGATCCATAAAATTTGTTTTGGACATCAAGGAACTATGTATGCAAACTAAAGACATCTATGTGCATGACTGGCATTGAATTGCAAGATATATGATGGGTTAATTATTGAGATTCAACTATGATGAACAAATTTCAAGCATTACTAAAATCAAGTAAACATTATTATATCAAATTATTTTGCAAGGAATAAAGCTGATAAATATGCTATAGGATCTGAAGAGCAGGGAAGCAAAGTAGAACGGGAAGAAAACATTTGAAACCCTATAAAAAATTTCATCTTCAGAAGAGGCATCAGAGTGAAGGATTGTAAAATTAGATTATAGAGGTATTCATGAGCTAAAATTATAATGATCTTTATTGCAAATGGACCAATCCAACAAGGATCTGTTGTATTCTATTTTCTTGGATTCATGAATATCTTCCATATCTAGTTCGATGTTATGGGTTGATTATAATCAAATTTAGAATCATGTCTGCAGGAAGGGAAACTAATTGATTTCCTTTTGTGTTTAATGCTAAACAAAAACAATCATAACTGAATGACAGAAATGGAGGACATATTCTCTCTTCCAACCCTGTTTACTTCGAAATATTGTTGTCATTGATGTCAAAGAAAAGTAGATCATATTGCCGCTGTTAAACAAGGAGATCTTATGCCTTATGTAGCAATGTGGAATAAAGCCCAAAGGCCACTAATCGCAATCAACATATGGCCAAAAAAGCTCTTATAAGAATATTTTACCTTAATCAAGGCAGCACTGGAATTATCATTTTTATTGGCCTGACCCATGAGGTATCTTGTTTTAATTATGATCTAATATGCAAAGGCGGCCGATCCCTCTTGGAAAAAATGCAATTTAATATTAATTGGGCCTATTTGGAATGGGTCGAACCACTTGACGAAGTCTCCCAGCTTGAGAAAAATAAAATAAAATAAAATTAGAATAAATCTATTTATATGCAAACAAGGCTGACCGTATTGGGTGTAGAGGCATAATTAAGGCATAAATAGAATTCGGAGTTGAGGTTAGAAAGAAAGCATTTAATATAATATCATTCAAAACAAAAGAAGAGCAGATTTATTATAGCAGATTCTTTGAAGAAGAGTGTTAGCTGCAATTTAGTTAGTCGGAATAATAATTTATGTTTTATGTTTTCATTAGTAATGACAATGTAATGAAAATTGGTTCTCAGGTAGTTGCAGGAATTGACGGTTGGAATGCTCAACCAACCGCCGGGCACCTTATAAATGTAATCTGGCACCAAGAATACATTTATGTGTATTCTGCCAATATTATGTGTATGGTTTCTCCTCTAAATTATCATGTTCTTATGCTACTCTGTGAATATTTCTGTTTACTTTTTGTGCAAAGTAAATAATCATAACCCGTAAGGAGTAAACATTTTGGCGCCGTTGCCAATTTCAAATCTGGAGGTCTGAAGAAGTGGGAATAGCCAGGATGGCGGAATAATGGGCTGCATCTTTAATCAACAAGTATTGGTAACTGACAGCGACCCTGAGGACAATAGGGAAGAGACTCAAGAGGACTAGTTGACACAAGATTTGGTCCAGGCGTGGGGCATTTCGGTTGATGAGTACATGCAGTAGGAGGCTCAGAAGAGAGCGGTCCCTGCCGACATGGTACGTGCCGAACTCATGGTGAGCACTCTTGTGTACAATCTTCTGGGAAGTCTTCCAAGATTGTTGGCTCGCACATTGCTCGAATTCCAAGAACGACGTGAGGCAAGAGAGGGAACATCGCAGGCAAGAAATACTACAATGGTACAAGGATCGTAACTGGAGGGAAGAGGAGCGTGACACGAGTAGGTGTCATAACTCTGATAACTCAAATAATGAATGCCCCTTTTGCCCAACAAGGATAGAAGGAGACGTACTAGGAGAGAGACAGAAGCAGAGAGGGAAGTAGAAACCTCCGTAAGAAGATATCTGCGAATCTAGGAGCAAGTGAGAGGCGGCGACGGATGCAAAGAATCGTTGAAGAATCACTAAGTTCTTCACGAAGCAAGAGTCAAAGTGTCAGCCGAAGTCGAAGTGGCAAGAGGCGGAGGCCCATTGGCAGTGAAGGTAGAATACAACCTACAAGGCAAGAGCTGGAGGAAATTGCATGAAACTTACCACTCCCTAACGAAGTAGAGGAAGACATTGCCAACCAAACGAGCAATACATTCGTATGGGTGGTGATCGACGAGGAAAGTTCAGAGTTTGACTCCATACGCAGCAAACCATCTCTGCCCTCTGCACGGGAGGAGGACAACGAGGAAAGAAACCTCCACAGGGAAGTAGAAGAGCTATTTGAAAACACTCTATCTAGATTTAAGAACCTAGCCATAAGAGGAGTACCGAGGATGGGGGGCCAAAACTAGAAACACTAGGGAGAAGGGAGCGCCGCTACAAGGGAGGTAACCAAGGCGTGAACTACACAAGTGGCGGGATTGAGAGCTTGCGCATGGCCAAAGGTGCAAGTGACGCACAGGCGCGCGGAGAAGGAACCAACCCACCCAAGTCCAACACACACAGTGTCGACCGAACACAAAAAATGGTAAACACCCCAGAGAAGCAAAAACTCCCTAAATTCACTCGGGATGATGGATCAGAGGACCCTGCCCACCACTGGAAAACATGTGTGACCATATGGGAGGCTAATGGAAAAGACGACCATGACTATTGGTTGAAGGCATTCCTTGCCACCCTATAAGGAGTCACCATTGACTGGTACACAGACCTGCCAAGAATATACAAAACATCTCGGGATGACTTGAGAAGGGCGTTTGAGGAAGAGTTACAATTGTTACGTGATGACGATGAAGTAGTAGTGGAGATCTACAATACAAGACATGGGAAGAATGAGACCGTACGGGCCTATAACCGTATGTTGAGAGAACTCCTCAGTAAATTGGAAAACCAACCAGCAGATAGAGTGAAAAAAAAGTGGTTCATTGAAGGATTGATTCCGTCCTCACGAAAGAAAATGAAAGTGGTACCTCCTTCCTACACGGATGCCTATAACCATGCTATGGACATCGAGAGTGAGAATAGGACATCTTGGGGGAAGAAAAAAGCTAGTGATGATGACAGTACGAATGACAACAATGACGGAGAATCGAAGACCATACAAGCTCTCCAAAAGGACATGATGCGAATGATGAAGACGATGAGAGCCGAGAAGGAAGGCACGAGGGAAGACAAAGAGTTGTGGTGTACAGACTGCAAGGTTGAAGGCCACACAAAGGCGAACTACCCAAAGAAGTCATGTAGCGACATCTGCCAAGCACTGGGACACTCCATTAAGGAGTGTCCGTACAATCTGAAGGCCAGGAGCACCCAAGTGCTCTTCACTCAAGGAGAACAGGCAACTCCCCCTACCACACCACCTAGACCTACAAACTCAAATGCCTCACCGGGTGGGTACAACAACAACCGACGAGGAAATAATAGCAACAACAATAGCAATAACTACACACCTAGAAGCCACATCCAATATGATACGAAGTGGTGACCCATGATACAATGTCGAAGATGCAACAAGTGGGGTCACTTCGCACGAGACTATCAAAGCGGCCAAGGAGATGGAAGTATGTTGTGCAAATGGTGTAGTCCAGGCAACCACGAGGACACTAACTATCCCAAACAAAAAGGGGTAAACATGTTAGACATCAAAAAACCAGAGGAGAAGGTGTTGGCAATCACGAGGATGCAAGCGAAAAAGGCCACGTACCTTGACCCCTGTATGGAGAAAGAAAGTTTGACGGAAGCAAAAGCCGACATTGAACGGGCAATGGAGGAGGAACGAAGAATGTCACATGGCACTACCAGAACTCCCCTGTGGTCAGTGTCTGAAACAAACATTATGCAGCAAATGTTGCAAGCCACCGTACCTGTATGGGTGACAGACCTTCTAGAAACCATGCCACAATTAAAGGTGGCAATTACCAACATGGTTGATAACAACAATGGTGACCAAGACAATGGCAGGCTGACTAACAATGGCAGGCCGACTGAGGAACAAAAGGACAATACCACCATAGATCCAATGTTACTGGCGGTTGGTGTTGGGAGGACCCCAATGGTGGTCGAAATGGAAATTATGGGACGAAAACTGACAAACACCTTTGTGGGCGGAGGATGCGACATAAATGTATTGTCAGAGGAAACATGGAAAGCACTCGGCAAGCCAACACTCTGGCCGCCAACCTTCAATTTGGTGGGTGCTAACCAACACGACATCAAACCAATTGGAACGCTTATGGCCCAGAAGGTAGTGATTGGGACCCAACAGTTCTTTTTGGACTTCGTGGTCATCTTATTAGAGAAGGGGTACAATGGTCTCCTTGCAAGAGGTTGGCAGATCACAACAAAGGCCAACCACAACTGGAACAACACACTCGATTGAGTGACGGTAAGTACATAATTGATCTACAAAACAAGGCCACCAACCTCTGGACTCCGAATCTGAAGGAGAGTTTGAAACAAAAGGAGGGATGGAACCCAACGACGAAGGGATACTAGAGTTGGGAAACTGTTCAGAAGACAAAACCAGTTCCCTCAATGGGTTGTTCCATTGACAAATGGAAGATTATAAACTCTTCCATCCAGACTGCAACATGTTGAGAATTGAAGTAGCGTCGGAGGGGGACATGTTCCCTCCGGAGTATGGTGACTACAAGGAAGGTGTGGCGAGGGTGGATGACACACCGGCCCACCAATTCGAGAGGGACAAGGTAGTAAAGTATGAGGAATCAAGCATAGAGAAGGTGAACATGGGGAAAGAAGATGACCCGAAGGTAATCCTAGTCGAGGATGACTGGAACCCCATACTAAAGACAGTGACATTCAGGATATTTATGGAATATAAAGATGTGTTTTCTTGGATATACAAGGACCTAAAATGTTAGTTTTAATGATCGTAATAGAGAAAATCTTACTATGATAATTGTGTTGATGCTGTATATATACTCTTACTGATTATGTATATATATATATTATATATATAATAATACTGATTATTAGTATGCTGCTGAGAATAGACAATGACACTGTTATTGATCGTCTTTCTCAGCCCATACTATTAGTATTAATATATGAATGAGGAGACATGACTGTGTAAAGTCATGACTCTACGTGGCTAAAGCCACGTCGAGTCATGCCTTTACACAACCGTGTAGGCTGACGCTGTTTCGCATGAAGGCATATAGTATATGAGTGTTTGCATAACCATTAGTTAATGGTTATCGTAACACATTAACAATGTGTTACGATAACCATTAACTAATGGTTATCATATATAGTTAGGTCAGCGACTGTGTTTCATTAATAATGAAACCCGATAATACTTAATGATAATCGGTTGTGAATAAATATCGATTGTTATAAACAGCGATAATTACTAATTGCAATATATTTGAATATTAATAATAACATATTATATATAAATAAATAAGTATATATATATATATATACATGATTAAATCGATTAGATTTCCACAATCCATTGAATTTGAGCTTGATTTCTGGGTTTTGACTGTGTATATTTTTACGCATCAACGTTTTGGATCACACTCCGTGATCCATCATCAGGATGTAAGTGCAATAAGGATGTGTAAAAATGAGTTGCAGACTTGGCATCACTCAGAAGATAAAAGGAAGGTTGGTGTGAGAAAGGAGGCACAACAACCGAGGGGAAAGAAAAGACTACCTGAGAACAAAAAAGCAAAGAAATACCAAATAAAAATAATAATAATAATAATAAATAATAATAATAATAATAATAATAGTAATAGTAATAATAATAATAATAATAATAATAATAATAATAATAATAGTAATAGAATAATAATAATAATAATAATAATAATAATAGTAATAGTAATAATAAAGATAATAATAATAATAATATATACATGATATCGATTATATGTTTATATTAATCAATTCGATGCTATAATTTAACAAAAAAGGCGTACCACCAGAGTTGTGCGTCCACCGAATTCTGCTCGTACTAGGTCTACGACCCGTATAGAAGAGGTCGTACCGCATGAACAAGAACTATGTTGTCAAGGTACAGGAAGAAATAGAGAAGATGTTAGATGCAGGAATCATTTTCAAGGCACAAACGAGTGAATGGGTGTTGCCCATTGTCATCACCCTGAATCAAGAAGTGAACCAAATCTAGATTTGTGTGGATTTTAGATGTCTCAATGTCGTCACCATTAAGGACCCCTTCCCCATCCCTTTCACTAATAACATATTGGAAGAAGTGGCAGAGCACGAGATGTACTCGTTCATGGACAGGTCCTCGAGCTACAATCAGATTAGTATTGTCGAGGAAGATAAATTAAAAACCACGTTTGTGATTGAGGACAGGGTGTATGCATACAACAGGATGCCCTTCGGGCTGTGCAATGCCACTGCCACCTTTCAGAGAATAATACTGCATATATTTGATAAGATGTCAATTGGCAATTTTAAGGCCTTCCTTGATGATAAGTCCATATAAGTGGGAAGGAAACTCTCACGATGCTGAGGGAGTGCATGAAACGATATCGGAGGATGCGGCTGGCACTCAACCCAAAGAAGTGTCGATTTATGGTACCACAAGGTAAGTTGCTCGATCACAGTTTGCAAAGAAGGGTTGAAGACGAACCCCAACAAGATAAGTGTTATCATTCAAATAGAGAGCCTGGAGGATGCAAATGGAGTAAAATCTTTCCTAGGGCATGTGAGCTACTACCGACGGTTCTTCAAAGGATTTGCACAAATATCATTTCTACTCGACAAGCTGACAAGGATGAATCGTTTGTATGAGGAACAGAACAGGAGGAGGCATTCAAAGAGCTGAAAACAGAACTGGTAAGTGCACCTATTTTGGCATACCCAGACTGGGACAAGGAATTCCACGTGCACGTGGATGCCTCAAATTATGCCATCAGTGTCATGTTGGCACAAGCTGGTATTGGAGGGTTGGACCATCCCATTCTTTGCCAACCGATTGTTATCAAGAGCTGAGAGGAATCACAGTACGACAGAAAGGGAAGCACTTGGCATGGTGTATGCCGTACAAAAATTTCAACATTACCTTGTTACTACACCCTTCATAGTTTATGTGGATCACCAGGCATTGATGTACCTAGTGAATAAGCCAATCATACAAGGAGGGTAAGTCGGTGGCTACTCCTCAAAGAATTCACTTTCACTATTGTGGTATGGCCCAGGAAAAGCTGCGTCATCGCAGACCAACTGTCAAGGATAAAATTAAGAGCCCCCAGAGGAAGTAAATGAGGACTTTCCAGATGCTCATCTATTTCGAATTGCAATCACCTCCCTAGTACGAGAACATTAGTCAATATTTGTCCACTTCTACATTTCCCCAAAATATGCCACCAAGTGAAAGAAGGAAGCTGGCCCTAAAAAGTAAAATGTTCCAACTCATCAACGGGTTGTACAAAATGGGACCCGACCAAGTGCTATGCAGGTGTGTCATGAAGGAAGAAATTTTAAGTGTATTGAAGGAATCAGATGAAGGGTTTGCAAGTCACATGGGGTCGGGCGCCACTGCAAGGTACTACTCGTTGGGTTGTGGTGGCCAACTTTGAACATGGATGCCCGCGAGCGGTTACTGAGTTGCGATGCTTGTCAGAGGGCAGACAAACCATTGAAGCAAGATTTCATGCCTTTATTTCCATACCAACCAAAGGAGTTGCTTGAGAGGTGGGGCCTTGATTTCATGGGACCATTGAAAGTAAGCAGCATGCACAGGTGTCGGTACATAGTGGTGACCATCAAGTACCTCACGAAATGGGCCGAGGCAAGAGCCCTACCTGATAACACCGCACTCAGTATGGCAAGGTTCCTATACTAACAGATTGTGACTCGATTTGACATACCAATCCAGATCACGAGTAACCGAGGGGTGCACTTTGTGAACCAAGTGATCCATAGGATGACATCAAAATTCAAGATATTCCACAACTTGTCAAGTCTGTACTACCTCGGAGAAAATGACCAAGCAGAGTCAACACACAGTGGTTGTGGTACCTACAGAGTACACCATACCAAGCTTGAGAATTGCAGTGGAGAACCGGTTTGGAGATGAAGAAAGCTTGAAGGAACAACTGTTCACTCTCATGAAATTGGACAAGTGACACATGACAACACAATGGGCGACGGAGGTGGCCCAACAGAGAAGGAAGTTTTGGCATGACAAGCACTTCCAATGGATGAATTTCTGGCCTGGACATTCAGTACTCAAATATAACGGCCGTAACAAACTTCAAACTAGGAAGTTCTGAGTTCATTGGCTAGGATCCTATAAAGTCAAAGAAGTGGGATTAAATGGCACAGTTAAACTATCAACATTGGATGACAATCCTATCAAAGATCCAATAACGGGTCAAAACTTAAGATCTATAAAGAAAGAGAAAGGCCAAAAATAGCAATCAATATGTTGGGATACACAACTAAGGGAGATTGGACAGTTGGTCATAGTAAGGAGATTGAAGAGGATTCAGTCATCACTGAAGAGCCATATAGGCCTTTCACGATTGGCAAGAAAGCATGTGGAAGGAATTGCAGTTCCCCGAGTGCATAAGCATCTCACAAATGCACTGTTCGGACCACCAACACTTTGGGTGAGGATAAACCGAGACTGGAGGTGGAAGGCACCCTATGAAGGAAGAAGGGAGGGCTTCGTGGCCTACGACATTGATGAAGAGGTGGAAGAGAAACACACGATGGAACAAGCAGCTAAGGAAGAAGTTCGTGAAGAAGACCTGGAGGAGGAAATTGGTCTGGAAGAGTATGGTGCCACCCTCGGACCGTGCTTAAAGATGGTGATAAAAACATGACTTATTCATCACGCAAGGAGATGGGTAAATCGACCACCTCATCCAAAAAAGCGTTGCTGAAGGGAAAGAAGCTCTATACCGACCCACTTGGAATGCATTATGGAAAGTAATACCTTGACTGTGAACGGAGACGAGGTGGTATGGTACCAAAAGTACGGAGGCCGATATGTGGATGGAAGTTATTAGGGGGTGGGAACGACACCCTTAGCAGACAAAATATTCGACCTCGAATATTTTGGGACCTACTGTAAAAATGAGTGTTACAAAATGCCTCTAGGGACTTGCATGTGGCAGTATGCATCAGAGGTCAAGGTTCACAAGCGTGAGGAAAAAGGGATAAAAAAAGAGACTAAGTAAAGAAGATGAGGAACCTTAGAAGAAGCCAAAAGCTGGAGAAATAGGAGACAAAAAGGATACAAAGATGAAGAAAAAACACTGACAGAAAATTAAAAAACTCAAGGGAAAGTGGATAAAGGTGGAACAAGGAGGCAAAAGACCACAAAAGAAAGGAAAATTAAAAGGTATGCTATATTGTAAAAAATTAAAAATTAGGAGATTTGAAAAACTAAAAGTCAAAAAGGTCAAGATGAAAAAGAAAAGAAATGGGAAAATAAAAAGAGAATAATAATTAAAAATCTGATCTTGGAGAAAATGAAAAAAAAAAAAAATGACATAAAAGTAAAGGAGAAAAAAGAAAATAAAAGAGGATATGATAGAAAAATGAAAAAAATGATTTTCCTTATAAAGAAAAGATATGCTCTTAAAAACCTAACCCTCAGAAGCATCATGCATAAATGGCCTACAAACCAAGTTAATGTCAAAGGCCAAGAAGGAAGCGAAGTGAAGGGCATACCAAGAAGGAAGGAAATTCGCAAGCTGCATTATAGTTTCAGTTGTAGGAGAAGGTTATAGGATCGTAGGGACAATAGGGTGACATCCAAAGCAAGCTGTACACCACTGAACCCGGTATGGCCAAGCAAGAAGAATGAATTGTTTTGCAAGGGAGAGCATAGGCCGTACAACCAACAGGGGAAGAGGGGAATGTATGGAGCCACGCAGACAGTACGGACTATAGGGACAGCAAGGTTGCACTCTCAGTCGTACGGTACAGGCCTGTATGCCCACAACCGAGATGACACCAAACAAGTACAAAGGTACGGTATAGATCTGTACAACTATAGGCCAATCAACAACCATACACTGTACGACTTGAACGAAGGCAAGCCAAAAAGTGAAGAGGGATCGTACAAGGCACTATACTCGGCATAGAAACTACATATTGGAAAGTACGGACGACAGAGGAGCAAGGTCGTACGGTACATACAGTCGGCTTAAGGGTGTTGGAGAGGGATAAGATTGAGAAGAGTATATGTAATGGTGAAGGGTAGTTACAGGAACCCTAATAAGGGTAGTTATGAAATTCAGTATAAAACTGGAGGCAACAAGAAAAATGCAGCAAAGGCAGATATAGCCACTCCCAGTAGCAAGAAGAAGATTTGGGCAAAGGTAAAAAAAGATGAGCAGGTGACTGTAGAAAATCTCCAATTTGAAAGTGTAACAAGGAGTGAATGCAGAACATGGTGGGAGAACACCTCCAATAATCACAAGTTGAAAGATTCACTAAGGAAAGCAGTAGATAGGATTATTTTTATGCCCATATTCAACCTTAGGGAGTTCAAACCAGTGTAATGGTCTATGGTGGCCGGGTATGACCACCATTCTCACAAATCTATTATTGGGTATTTTGACCACCCGGTAGTTGTTTCTTTTTTGCCAAAAGAATTCACCAAGGTTTTTGGGGTGCCCTATGTTGGTTCAAGTTTTTTCCCTTCCCAAACTACCTTAAAATTGACTCACAACGCCCAAGACGAACGACAAACTAGAATTGACAATTGGAGAGATCTATGTTAAACACATGATCTTCCTCTCAATTTAGAGGTACAACTCCCTCTTATGATAAAATTGGGTTTTTCTAGGGGTGTGTTTTTAACTAGAAAGAAGAAAAGGAAACTAACATCTAAGCATAGCTATACAGCAGATGTGAAGAAAGATTCAAACAACACTTAAAAGAATGAATTTGACACACTTCATTTCGTTACATGGCATATTAAGAAAGAATGGGGGAAAAGTTCATTTCGACACAAGATGCAAAGTTTTTGATGTGAAAGTATCAGCAACCATTTTCAGCAATCAAGCATCATAGCGTACTGCTATAACCCAAAGTTCAAGTCACAGTAAGGAAAAATATAACAAACACAGCTTTTAACATATACATTTCCATTTAATGATACTCGAAGAGAAATTCATAACACAAAGTTCGATTTATTCCACTATCCAAAAATAGCTACATCCCACGATTCATCCCCTATCATCCTTTTTTTATTCTTTTTCAAAAAAAAAAGAAGTCCCTTTTACAGGCCCTTAAGGCCAATATATACAAAAAGAGAAGAAACCGTTTCTATTGCGAAAGTAATGGTCTTGAAAGTGACTGGTATCAAGAAAAGGTTTTTAAATGGAAACGGTTACACCAACCCAAGAATCACTAATTACCAAGATTCCATGCATACTAAAATAGGAAAATCAAACAACTCTAGAGTGCCGGAGCTCATTCAACTTCCAATTGTATTTCCATAAAAAGCTAATGAAGCTCAGCTCGTTCTTCCTCTTCCTCCAGGACGAAGATATCTCTACGGTATTCCACATAGATAGTCATCTCTTTCTATGCGACAGAATGTAATTCAGAGATAATATCGATCTGGTCTGACTCGGGCCAATTCAAATATGTTGCACCACGGGCATAGACTCCCCCTCCCATTCTTGATTAGTTGAAGTCCCATTCTAAAAGGAAACCTTTAGCTATTACTGCAGAAAGAAATGGACTCGAAAATATTACGATCTTTCTTCAAAACAAGCTTTAAGTTCATTTAATTTCAGCAGCAAATGATAATAATATCCATTTAGAAAATCGTGTTGCCACTTTAGTAAATCCACTCCGTTATACTTCAGCATTTAAGGAGCTATACTCTATAAGATTCGAAAAGATTTTTCCATGGAAAGGCAAGCCTTGTGTTTAGTCGAGAGTAAATGAACCACCGCTCCTAGGCATATCGGAGAATTGGGTGATTTTTGAACTTTCGATCCTTTTCATATTTGGCTAATGTTTGGAGGAATGACGAAATTGCCATTCGAGCAAGAACCTATAGCTAAGTGTCTTGTTCATCATGTCATTGAGTTAGGGTTTATAAGCCTTCGTCTTCTTTGGTCATGGTGGGTTTAAAGGTCATTTCATTATCCATGACCTAATCAAAGAATTAATAACTCTTTGTTAATAAGTGTTCATTGAGGTCTCACTCCATGAATTTAATGGAACAACCTTTATTTATATATATATATATACTGTCACAAGGTTCAAGTTTGAGTTTGAGTTCAACAACAATGAAATTCAGATGAAGTTTGCTAAGAGGAAAATTTTGAAAAGAAATTCGCCATATTTTAAATTTGTTACTTATTTAAAAAATCAAATTTATGAGTAAAAAAATTAGTATACTTCCATGTTTAAATACACTAATAAAGATAGAAAATGAACAATTGTTCAAAAATCTAATTTAAAATATTATTAAAAAACATTAATTTATATATTTAATAATAAATATATTATAATAAGTTCAATTTAAATATTTTAAAGCATTAAGTTTTAACATATTGAATAATAAAGAAAATTAAATAGCAAATCAATGTGATGAAAAACATAAAGTATAAAAAATTTAATTTAATTTGAAAAAACAAAAAAAATACGAATAAGAACAAAACTTCAAAAATTAGAATATTGCTTCATGAAAAAGCCCTAGAAATGTTGACCCGATCGCAGAATGAAGGAAACAAGTTCTGTGGGCACTAGGGTAAGGCAACTGGAAAGGTGGAGATTTTTCATTGATGGAGGTTTCTCCTCACAGGTAAAAGATCATTGATGGAGCTTTTTCTTCCACTGTTATAGTTTGGAGCTGCAAAAATGAATACTTCACCTTTTTTTAAATATATTTTATTAAAACAAATTTTACCCTTTACCCTTCAAAATATACGGCAAATTTCCACGAATTTTTATTCATGTTTGGAAGTCCGTCGAATTTCAAACTTCATGACTGAAATTCGACAAATTTGACACAATATGTATGTATAACACTTGGTCACCTCTCCAATATTTTGAGGGAAATATTTATCATCATATTAATCATATTCTAGTATTATGATGGCGAGTTTATTATTCCTCCAAGAATGGCGAAGGCAACTCCTTGCCACCCAGGTGACAAGGAGTTACTCTTCTTGACACAAGAGAAACCACTCCTAGCGGGAGTGTAATCTTTAAGGCATTGGACCTTCATTCTTGTCGCGGTTTCTTGCATCTCTAAGACGAAAACCATAGTGCTATGTCTTTTATCAAAAGTTCATCATTCTAAAAAATGATATATCGAGCCACTAAAAATTCTTATCGGGTTAGTTACCGGTTCAAGTACGGTTACAAGAATCCGATACGTGGGTACGTGAAAAAGTTTTTTAGGGTTTCGGTACATGTATATATATAGATAATTATATATATATATACAAAAAACACAGAAACTTCTTTCCACTTACCTTACATGGAGGGCATTAAGCTTGATATTTGCATTATTTGAGGTCATGAGTTCAAAATCTGTCTCTGGTGGTGCTACGAGTCTCAAAACTGCTGAGAAAGAAAGGTTCGCAAAATTTAGCAAGCACAGACCAACTATAATGATTGTTTGGTACGAATACAGAAGTATTGACATATTTCAGGGATAGTTCTTACGTGAAGTGTTCATTGAAATCAATTTGAGGTATTTCGATTATATTGGGTTGCATACTATTGTTATGGAGTATATACTGAAGCCTTTGTATTGCTACCGTAGACAGTGAGGTGTTGGACAAAATCCTACGCATTAAGAGTGGAAGATGTGTGTATTGAAGTTCCACTGTGTTTCGAATTCTAAACAGGCTGAGTATTCAGATAGACATGTTTTATAGACTACTCTTTTTTAATTGTGGTTTACTAAACTGTCATGTGAAGTTACACGTTAGTTATATTTTTGTTTGTAAACAGCGATATAGAAGAATGGTTGTTAAAATAAATGTCTGTTGCTTCAGTTATAACTATGTAAATAGTTATATACCAATATTTCCTAACTACTCACCCGATAGGAGAAAGTATTAAAGGTGTATAGAGGTTTGATGAAGGGTGTGGCTTTGAAAGGATTTTATCATGCAATGGAGTGGGCAATATAATAGCAGCAGCACATCTTATCACAATGAGATTGTCTAAGTGTATGATGTAGAGTATAAAAAATATAATCGATAGAAAGATTCTGAGGCAAAGTCATGGAAGCATTGTTTATAATGGAGAGTGTGTGTTGATTGAAGTAAAAGATGATATGCTGTGGATGCTAATTATATAACAAATGTTGGTGTTTTATCAATTAAAGAACTCTGATTGATAAGAAAAGAACCTGCTCAGAATACTTCAAGAGAAGAGAAGTAGTGTTTGACTGAGACTAAGACTGAACTGAGACTGAGACTTGAAGGTATGCTGCTGTCACGAAGATTAAGAACCTGTACAATGGAAGTGTTGAACTGGTAATAAACTTTTGTTAAAGATTCAGATCAGATTTCTATTGATTAACTATATTCTAAGTTGCCGGTTCGGGTTCGGGTTCGGGTTCGGGGACGGATTCAGGTTCGAGAATCCGGTTTGTGGATTCGTGAAAAAAAAAATTCCCATTATGATTTATATGGGTTCGTGTGTGTGTGTGTGTGTGTGTGTGTATTGTTGGGTGGATATTTTGCAACCGACAGTTTTAAGAATCAATTGCAAAATAATGGTTCCAAGCTCCAGCCATAGTGTGTGAGACACAATCTCTCCTAATTATAAGGGAAGGCTCCCCCTTCTTATTGCTACTTGAATCAACAAAACACTTAACTACTTCTATTTACACTAAGCTAAATTAGGGCGGGACATTCATTCTATTCTCTTATTTCAGAATAGATGTTACCATTATAATATGATCTTTAATCAATGGTGTGTTTCACTTACAAAGTATTCCTTGGAGCATCAGATCAAAAAGATCCGACTTAACTTGGAGTTTCTTAAACTTGGGTATTGTAGGAGATTTTTTATGCGACTGCGCATTTGACTGCATGCAACAAAATATGATGTTGGTGTAAAAATCTCCACTTTGGAAATCGTATGAGTGTAGGTTTTGGAAGTGATTGCATGTTCGACTACATGTAACTGAACATGTAGTTGATGTAAAAACCTTCGGTGAAATGATAAGTATGGAGATTTTTGAGGTAGTTACACTTTTGATTACATGTAGCAGTACATGTAATAGGCCTCAAAAGTTCCGACTTTGGGAAGATGGTAAATCTGAAACAAACTTCTGTCGGGAATTTTTGGGTGGATTGCATATTTCATTGCACAGAAAGGGATATGTAGTTGAATATGCAAAGCGTATGGAAAATCCCAAAATTCAAAGTGTGGAGGCAGAAAATAACACTTTCTGAGGGTATTACATTTTGAATTTTGTGAAAGGCTACAAGCAGTAGTACTTGCAATTGGGATTGGAAATCTCGATTCAGATACATCGTTCATGGTGGATATCAAAAATCTGATTTCTCAAGGTATAGGTATGCAATTTAATCAAAAACATGATTAACTTTCGTAGAGTTGATGTTAATTTCAACATATATATATATATATATATATATATATATATATATATATGCATTATATTTACAAAAAAATAAGAGAAATATACATAATTCAAAAACTAAATCATTTCATGGTATGAATCTATGATGCTTGATCATTGATCAATGCCAAATCTCAAAGATAAACATTAAAAATTTAAGTAGTATACTTGATGATTGATCTATGTTCATGATTCTAAAGAAAATCAGCACATTGAATTACTGAATTACAAAATGAAATGTGTTTGGAGGCCCCATAATAAGGGTCGTTTTAGGGTTAGAAGGAAAAATCATAATTAACAAAACATTTTTTAAGTGGGTTGGACCCACTTTCAAACATGCCTGGTCGTGGGTCCCTTGGGATCTACATGGGATCCTCAAGGTCCATGTTGGATCCCCACGGGTCCGCACTGGATCCAGGCAGAGTCCGAATCTGGACCTGTGGGTCCGTTGGGGTCCGTAGGTCTGCGGATCCAAATGGATGACAGGTCCAGATCCGGATCTAGCGCGGACCGCTGCATGGATCCGGACCTAGATTGGACTTGGACCCAGTTCAAGGGTCCAAGGTTTGAATCTGGTAACATAGACTATATTTAGTTTGAAGAGGTTCTAGCAGATGTTTTGACCCTCTTTATCTCATCCTCTCCTTCCTTGTTCACTTTTCTTGCCTTTATAATATATTTATTGTTATGTAAGGGACAATAAACATATAGGTATTTATTTTTAGTTCTTGAGTTTGTAGGCGGCAATTATGCTAGGAATAGTTAAATAAGACTTTGTGTTAGTTAATGTAATAAAACATTGTTTCGAAGGGGTATCAGTTGTGTCGCCAGTTGGTGACGGTTGGAGACTTAACCAACTATGTCGCGTCTATTTATAGGGAGTCCGGAACAAGTGAAGGGTGTGGTTAATGTTGGAACTGTTATGCTATGGAATATATATCGTTCTGTCATTTATGGTGCAAAGTGATTCTATGTTATTCATGCTATTGGTGTATTTCATTTATCTATGGTATTATGCAATCCTGTTGAATCTGTATATGCTGTGCAATCCATCTCCAGTTAGGCATCTAACATTTGGGCGTCGTTGCCTAAGTTCGAACTTGGCAGTCGAGGGAAGTAGGATTGGCGAGATGGCAACGTAATGGGTCGTACCTTCGACCAACAAGTCCTGGTAACTAATAGTGACGGAGAAGACAATACTGAAGTAACCCGAGAGGACTAGTTAACACAGAACTTGGTTCACGCGTGAGATGTGTCGGTGGATGAGTACGTACAGCGGGAGGCTCGGGAGAGAGCAGTCTCGGCTGGTACAGTACGCATCGAACTCACGGTGAGCGTTCCTGTGTATGATCTTTTGGGTAGCCTTCCGAGATTGTTAACTCCAACAATTAATGCCCAACCTACCAAACAAGGATAGAAGGCAACGCACGAAGGTGGAGACAGAAGGAGAGAAGGAAGTTGAAACTACCGTACGGAGGTCTCTGCGTATCCAAGAGCAAGCTGAGAGATGCCAACGACTACAACAACTAGTGAAACAGTCTGTTGGTCCCCCACCGCGGGCATGGGGCAACAGAATACAACTGTCAAGACAGGAGTGGGAAGCAATCGCCGGAGAACTACCACTCCTATGCAATTCCTGGGCGCACGAAGGATCTGACACCGACAGTTGGGAAGGTGGTGACTCGGTACCAACTGAACCATCCGTACATTCTGAAGAGGATAATAGCCAAGAGGGAAATCTCGAAGGGGAGGTAGCGAATTAATTTGAGAGTACCTTGCGGGGCATCGACAATCTCGTTATCTCGGAGGGATCAAGAATACAGAGAACATAACCAGAGACTTCGGGGAGAAGAGTTCCAATACCACTACGACAGAGGCAACCAAGACGTGAATGACAGAGGTGGAGGGGTAGAAGACTCGCGCGTAGCCAGAGGTACAGAAGACACACAAGGATGCAGAGGCGGAGCCAACCCATCGACATCTAATAGCGTGCACGGTGCCTACCATACGTGGCAAATGGTAAACCCCCTAGAGAAGCAGAAACTGTCCAAGTTCAGTGGGGACGGATCGGAGGATCCGTCCCACCACTGTAAAACATGTGTAACGATATGGGAAGCAAATGGCCAGGATGACCATGAATATTGGTTGAAGGCTTTTCCTGCCACCCTACGAGGGATTGTAATTGATTGGTACACGTACCTGCCACCAGGAGGCAAGGCAACTTGGGATGACCTGAAAACATTCCAAGAGGATTTCAGATTGTTCTGTAATGATGATGTAGTGGCAGAAATTTACAATACACGACAGGGAAAAAATGAAATGGTACAAGCTTACCATTGTAGGCTAAAGGAACTCACTGGTAAACTCAAAAACCAGCCAGCGGATGGTCTGAAAAAATGATGGTTCATTGAGGGACTAACTCAATCCCTAAGGAGGAAGATGAAAGTGGTGCCACCATCCTCGTACACTGACGCCTACAACCGTGCGATGGATATTGAAAGTGAAAACAAGACATCCAGAGGTAAGAAGAAGACAAGTGATGACGATAACACGGATGGGGACAGTGAGGGAGAATCAAAAACTATATAGGCACTACGAAAATACGTGACGAGAATGATGAAGGAAATGAGGGTTGGAAAGGAGGAGACAAAAGATGGCAAGGAACTTTGGTGCACGGACTGCAAGTTGGAAGGCCATACCAAAACCAATTGTCCAAAGAAGGCATTTTGTGACATCTGTCAGGTACTAGGGCACTCATTAAGGAATGCCCATACAATCTGAAGGCAAGGAGCGCTCAAGTGCTCTTTACCCAAGCGGAACAAACAACTTCACCTCCCACACCTCCAAGAAACACAAATGCCTCGTCGGGAGGTTACCGCAACAACCAACAAGGAAGTAATAACAATAGCAACAATAACACACCGAGAAGCTGCATCCAGTATGACGAGAAGGGGCTCCCCATGATACAATGCCGTAGTTGTAACGACTGGGGCCACTTTGCGCGGGACTATCAGAGCAACAGCGGTCAAGGTGGAGGAAGCATGTTATGCAAATGGTGTGGTCCTGGTAGCCACGAGGATGTTGATTGGCCTAAGGGGAAGGAGGTAAATATGATAAACATCACAGGATCTGAGGAGGAGGTCCTGGCAATCACAAGGTCCCAGACGAAAAAAGCCACATAACCTGATCCACGTATAGAGAAAGAAAGGTTGAAGGAAGCCAGAATGGAAACAAAATTGGCAATGGAGGAAGAACGGAGGCAAACGCATGGTATTCCCATACAGTCAGCATCGGAAGCCAACATCGTACAACAGATGTTACAGGCAACGGTCCCAGTACGGGTGGCAGACCTATTGGAGACACTACCACAACTGAAGGTGGCAATTACTAACATAAGTGACACTAACAGCAGCCAAGATATTGGCAAACAGGGGCGGATGGGACAGGAAAAAACGACGAGGACACTGCTACCTTGAATGGTGCCAAGGATCCTATGCTGTTAGCAGTGGGACAGACACCCGCAGTGGTCGAAATGGAAATCATGGGACGCACGTTGAGAAACACTATTGTAGATGGAGGATTTGGTGTAAATGTACTGCCAGAAGAAACGTGGAAGGCCCTTGGTAAACCTACACTCTGGCTGCCAACCTTCCACTTGGTAGGCACTGACCAGCATGGTATAAAACCAATCGGGACACTCATGGCGCAGAAGGGTGTAATTGGAACCCAACAATTCTTTCTAGATTTTGTTGTCATCGCCCTCGAAAGGAAGGGGTATGACGCCCTCCTCGGCAGGGGCTGGCTCATCACAGCGAAGGCCAACCACAATTGGAAGAAGAACACCCTTTCTATCGAGAGTGATGGATAGAAATATGTCATCGACCTACGGAATCAGGCGATAAGCTAGGAACTGGCATCGAACTCCAAGTCTGAAGGAGAGTTGGGCGAAGAAAGAGGGGTCGAACCGGATGATGAGGGAATTCTGAGACTTGAGGATTGTTCAGAAGATGAAACGAGATCACTAAATGGATTGTTCCACTGGCAGATGGAGGATTATGAAGTTTTCCATCCAGGCTGTAATATGTTAGAGCTTCTGGAGGAAACCATCAACTAGGGAAGAAAGCATTTGGAAGAAAACCTAACTTACAGGAAACCTTTGACTCAGGACCAGAGTATTTGGAAGAAAAAAAAGTTGGGAGCATATCATACGCAAATCGGGAAGGAAGGGGTTTGTATAGACAAACACCAGCAGACGAGAGAAGGCAGGTTGATAGACCTTCGTACAAACAAAGGAAGAAGCAAAGACCGTACGGTCTGTATGGAGGTAGAAGGGGCCGTATAGTGTATGGATCGAGCGAAGCTGGGAGGAAGAAGGAATAAATGTACAAGCGAGAGGAAAAACATCCCTACGGTAGAGACCACAGGGGTTATCCGTACGGGAGAAAGGAAGGAAAAATGAGAGATCGAAGCAATTGAAGACATGAAAGAAAATCGAAGGGGAATTCCAAGCTATATGAAACGTACGGAAGCTAAAAAGAACACAGTCCGTATGACACGTACAATGACAGGAAGACGATTTGGCCGTACGGCTGGGAGACGAGGGCATTTGCCAACCCCGTAAACCACGTACGACGTGGAGTGGGCAGAGTACATCCAGAAAAAGATCCTTCAGCGCTGTACGGAGCAGGAGTCGTATGGACGAAGTGGCAGAGAATTTTGACGTATGGAACAAGAGTCGTACGGATGAAGGGGCGACAATGTTTGACACAGATTGGAATCCGTATGAAACAGAGAGGATTCAGAAAGTACAGTCAGTACGACTAACAGGCACTGACGCTCTCAAGTTGTCCATACGGTTGGTAATAGCATAGCAGGCACTCCAGTGGGCACCGTGGGCAGTGGAGTTGGCAGAGGAGAGATGGCGTCAAAAAAAATCAAGAAAATGGTGTGGGCCATGGAATTCTGTGGTTTTCAAGGTGCTAATTTGGTCTTGGCGGCGAGGGCGCTGCTCCCAAACCCTGCGAGGGCCGCTACCCCTCGACCCCGTTGGGGGCGTTGCCCCCAGACCCCCATTTGATTTTTGAACTACGCTACAACTTTGTGTTTGTGTAGTACAACTCATTGTCTACATTCTTGTCATTAGTCTTCCTGGATATTACTTGATGTATACTTGTCGTCTGGAAGACAAGTTTTTCTTTTGGGGGGATGATGTAGGTGGCAATTACACTAGGAGTAGTTAAATAAGACTTTGTGTTAGTTAATGTAATCAAATATTGTTTCGAAGGGGTGTCAGTTGGTGACGGTTGGAGACTTAACCAACCGTGTTGCGTCTATTTGTAGGGAGTCCGAAACAAGTGAAGGGTGTGGTTAATGTTGGAACTATTATGCTATGGAATATATATCGTTTTGTCATTTATGGTGCAATGTGATTCTATGTTATTCATGCTATTGTTGTATTCCATTTATCTCTAGTATTATGCAATTCTGTTGAATCTGTATATGTTGTGCAATCCATCTCCAGGTAGGCATCTAACAAAGTTCTCTTAGGTTCTTTATTTTTGGTCCTATTTTTAAGTCTTCTCTCTATTTCTCTTATCTTGTTTTTCTTCCTCCTTTTTTCTTGTGATTCGTTGTTATTTTACTTTTACTGGTTTGATTCATCTTTTTTTCTCTTTGTTCTTTCCTTGCTTCATTTACTCCTTAGTTTAATCTATCACTCATTTTCTTTTCTTTTCTTTCTTCAATCGCTTTAATTCATTATCGTTATTTTATGTTTTTATTTTTCTTATAATTTTTCCATTTCAATTTTTTTTCTTTTTATTCTTTTATTTTGTTTATTCAATGTTTTGTTATTTCATTTTTCTTTGCCTCATTACTTTATTTCCTTGTTCTTATTGTATATGTCACTTGTGGTATTCCTTAATTTCTTTGGCTTTATTTTATTGTATTTTTTGTGTTTTATTTCTCTTCTTTGTTTTCATTGTGAGCTTTGCCCGATCGGCTTATAAGCCCTTCTACCTATCCTTGTTTTTACTAAACTTATTATATCTATGTAAAGAGCCTGCCTGGCTCTGTCTAAATCTCAATATAACATTCACTTCACACGAAATAGTAATTTTATACTTTACTTTTGAAATAAAATATATATCTTTTTTTTTCTAATTTTTTCAATATATGAGCCAGAATCAATTTAACTCACAAATTCTAAACCAAATACTAATCAGAATTGCATTGCATTATTCATTCCATGAAATACCATTATCGAAGAATGTAGATATATATGTCTTATCTACCTTAATGCTCTTTCTTACTTGCTGGTCGCGGGACCTCTGAAGCTGGCCACACGGCTTTCACTCTACTCCACGCACACTAATGCATAACGTGACTTCACCAATCATTGCGGAATGTTGGAATGGGTGGCGTCCAATCACAAACCGTCATTTAAAATGCCCAAGACGTTGAGCTTTAATTCTGCAACCACGACTTCTCCTTATGCAGGGGATTGTTAAACAAAACAAATCATATCCATTTCATGCACACTGTTGCCAGCTTACACAATTCACTAGACACTGGAGGTCCAATTCAAAGTGTTAATACACCAAATCGACTTCACAATTCGATCAGTCCAAAGTCTGAAACCCTCACCAATTTATTCAACACAGTTTATAAAATGCATAAGATAATCCCTCCTTTGCTTTCGAAATCCTTATATAAACCGAATCTTTCCCTTCAAGCTTGATTTACAAGTCTTCAACCACATACTTCATATAACATAAAACTTATTCCCTCCAAACCTAGGATATAAGCCAAATTAATGATATCCACTTTAAATAATAAAATCTCATTAAAACATAAGATATCATCAAATATTAGAGATATAACTTATAACTCCAAGATTAATTAAATAAGGAAGATTTAATTAATCCAATTGATCCATCTCCAAATCAAGCTGACACTGAACACTGAATTCCACGATCCCGAAATAGAAACTGGCAAGAAGTGACTTACCCAAAATAGTAAGTCTTGACGAAGAGACCCTCAAAACAAAGCATTAGCCCACGAGGGTCGCAATGATGGGCTAACAATCCTGTCCCACAGACAACAGCTAAATCGGGGACATCATAGTCCTCCCTCCCCAAGATTGCTTGTCCTCAAGCAATCGCAAACCGGGGTGTTGAAAAATGTCCTCTGATTCCCAAGTGGCATCCTCAATTAGTAAACCAAACCACTTGACCAAAAACTCCCTGATAACTTGCCGATGCAAATGTCGCTTACGAGTCTCCAATATAACCTCAGGTATCAACTCTAACTTTCCCTCATCATCAAGAGAGGGTAACAGAGAGGACAAAACAAGTCTGCCTAACGCCTTTTTGAGGTGCGATACATGAAACACATTATGCACCCTATTGTCCTCTGGCATATCTAACTCATATGCAACCTCGCCCACCCACCTAACAACACGGAAAGGCCCATAATACTGAGGCTTGAGCTTCTCAGCTCCACTCTTTAAGATAGAAGACTGCCTATAAGGCTGCAACATCAAATATACCATATCTCCAACCTGGAAAGAGCGAGCAACCCTCTTCTGATCAGCATACTGCTTTTGCTGATTTTGAGCTCTCTGAATATTGTCCCTCAAAGTTCCCATAATATCTTGACTGTCTTGCAACAAATCACTTGCACTGGGAACTCTGCTATCACTGAAAAGCAAATCCAGAAAACTAGGAGGATCATACCCATATAGAGCTCGGAAAAGAGCCATCCGAATAGACATATGGTGAGTGGTATTATAACAATACTCACATAGATAAATCCACTTCACCCAAGCTCTCTGCTGAGCAAACACATAGATAGCCCTCCACCCATTTATTAACAATCTCAGTCTAACCATCAGTCTGAGGGTGGTAACTAGTACTAGGAGTCAACTCTGTCCCACACAACCGGAAGAGCTCCTGCCAAAAGTGACTCATAAAACGGCTATCTCGGTATCTCAATCACTTACTATATTCCGGGGTAAACCATGCAATCTGAACACCTCTCGGAAGAATAAATCTGCAACCTGTGTCACTGAAAAGATGGTTGTTATCGGAAAGAAATGGGCATACTTCGTAAGCCGATCCACCACCACATAAATGCAATCCCTACCCTGAGCTTTAGGCAAGCCCACAAGGGGTAGGCTTGCTGGTTGTCCATCACTGACAATGTCTTTATACTCCTTAAGCAACTCTTGTACTTCTATAGGAATCTGTCTTCTTGATTGTCTTCTCTGAATCTTCTTCCTTTGGCTTCAAAACCAAAGCATATGCTACTCCCTCTCCTTCGAGAGCTTGTAGGAACTCCTTTTCACTCACCAATAGAATATTAGGGCCTGAGGACTTCACTTCCCCTTCTTCTAACAGTGACTGTATTTTGAAAGTCACACCATCTTTCTTGAAAGAATATGCATTCTTGGCTCCGTCATGCATGGCTTGTCTGTCAAATTGCCATGGTCTACCTAGTAAAAGGTGACATGCATCCATAGGTAGGACGTCACATAGTACCTTATCTTTGTACCTTCCAATAGAGAAGTCCAACCGTGCTTGTTCATTCACAAGGACATGTTGTCCTTTGTTCAACCAAGTAACCTTGTATGGATTACTATGTGGAATCCTCTTTATTTTGATTTTACTAACTGCCTCCTCTAACACAATATTGTCAATAGACCCCGAGTCTATGATGACTACACAATTTACCCATGATTTTGCACTTCACTCTGAATAGTGATCTTCTCTTGCTTGGCTCCTTTCTCATTGGTTCTTTGATTAGTGTTCTCCTTATCATCAAATTTTCTCCCTCTTCTGACTCTAAGGGTACTTCAGGGTGTTTGTTACCACCACTAGACTCCTCTTGCACAAAATTTACTCTCTTGTCACTTCCTTGGGAAGTAGAGCCTTTCTCTAGACACCAACAGGCAGGATGTCCCATTTGGTTGCAATGATAACATTTCATGGTTGAAAAGTAAGAACCCTGTTGTCCTCAATTTTGAGATCACAAAATTGTGGCAACCCTACGGAATTTTCTTGTCAATTCGTAGTATCCTCTATGATTTGAACGTTCTGGATAAAGTGTTAATTAAGATAATTCGTCATCACGGAAAACTTCTTTGTAACACGTTTCATGCGTTCTTAAGTCCTTTTCTTTGTTTTTCTCTTTCTTATTTGCAATTTTTAATCTTGATTTTCCCTCAAGTCAATAGCCCTTTGAAATATGCTCGTTTCGAGCTAATTTAGACATC
>MU227770.1:99599-112496 GCA_018584345.1 Thuja plicata
AATGATATGATTCTTTTTCTTAATCTGAATTGCAATAGGAAGGAAAAGATGTTTCATTCCTTTGTTTTGAGGATGTGAATGAACCTCAGTAGGATGTGCTGTGGGATATTTGGAGAAGGATTCATTAAAAGTTTTCGTCATTTCATTTATCTCTCTGTTAGTAGTTGCTGTAGATTAGTTAGTGCTGAGTGTATGAATTCATAGGATGTGTGAGTTCTACAGCTTGGTTTATAGATTAGAAAGCTCTCCTTGCCTGGATTAAGTTCTGTTTAGGCTTAATTCGGTTTGCCTCTTCTGCTCTCGGGTTAAGAGCATACCCTGTGTTAGTTTTAGGATCAAGACATAATTCATTGCATATCATTCCAAAAGGGAGCTGTACCTACCAATTCAGAGAAAAGCCAGTAATCGGAGAACGGCTTTTCAACTGTTGTAATCAGATATTGTTCATAATTTGGGCACTAAGAGTCATATTCCTAAGAAGTAAGAAAGGACAAATCTGTTTACTAACACCCATCCACAAAGTCCTGATAGGTCACAATCTGATCATGGTGTAAAGATACCAAACCATGGTACCACCTGCCATGCGCTATACCATCAAGGTGCAAAACAGCAAACCGAATGGCGTCCTCCTCAGACATAGGACACAAAGAAATATATGTATCCAGCTTGTGTATCCAAGCTCTGGTAGTCGATCTTGCCACTCCCATCAAAATGAGTTCATGTCACAACTTGCTGGTTGCTTGCTTAAGATCATGATTTGTATGCCTATGACGTCCGTCTGATCTTCCCTTAGAAAATTCTCTCTTCTGAGTCATAAAGTGATCAAAATTAAGATGTTGCTTTACTTCAAGAGGTAAAGCATCCCACTCAATATGCAAACCCAAAATGTCCTCAGTAAAAGAAGCCTCATCGTCAAAACTGACAATGTCTATCTCTGGTCTCAAGAAGGTAGGATGCAAAGACCGATCCTGTGTATCTGTCAGATCAATCCTGGATCTGTGTGAACTAGCTGAGACACTCCTACGATCTTTGTCCCTGCCCTGATCCCGAGGCAAGGTAATACGTTGCAAGGTATCTGAAAGATTCTGCAAGACTGTGGCCATCTATTGTTGGCCAACTGCCAACTCCTGCTGACTACGAGCAATATTCCTGAATACCACAGTAGATTCTCTGTCATCAACATTACCTGTATTTTTTGGGATCGTGTCTCCCATATTTCCCTATTCGATGTCACCAGGTGGTGGTGAATTCCGATCCCTGCGAGTGTAATGATAACCCTGTCTAAATCTGTCACCATCCATAATTCAAACCCAATTTCGCCTATAGGCTGGCAAGATGTAAGCTTTGATACCACTGTAAAGAGCCTTCCTGGCTCTTTGTCTAAATCTCAATATAGCATTCACTTCACACCAAATAGTAATTTTATACTTTACTTTTGAAATAAAAAATATATCTTTTTGTTTTGTAATATTTTCAATATATAAGCCAGAATCAATTTAACTCACAAATTCTAAACCAAATACAAATCAGAATTGCATTGCATTATTCCATGAAATACCATTATCGAAGAATGTAGATATATATGTCTTATCTACCTTAATGCTCTTTCTTACTTGCTGGCCGCAGGATCTCTGAAGCTGGCCGCACGGCTTTCACTCTACTCCATACACTCTAATGCATAACATGACTTCACCAATCACTGCGGAATGCTGGAATGGGTGATGTCCAATCACCAACCATCATGTAAAATGCCCAAGACGCTGCGCTTCAATTCTGCAACCATGGCTTCTCCTTATGCAGGGGATTGTTAAACAAAACAAATCGCATCCATTCCTTGCACACTGCTGACAGCTTACACAATTCACTAGACACTGGAGGTCCAATTCAAAATGTTAGTACACCAAATCGAATTCACAATTCGATCAGTCCAAAGTCTGAAACCCTCACCAATTTCTTCAAGAACACAAAGTTTATAAAATGCATAAGATAATCCCTCCTTTGCTTTCGAAATCCTTATATAAACTGAATCTTCCCCTTCAAGCTCGATTTACAAGTCTTCAACCACACACTTCATATAACTTAAAACTTATTCCCTCCAAACTTAGGATATAAGCCAAATTAATGATATCCACTTTAAATAATAAAATCTCATTTAAAACATAAGATATCATTAAATATTAAAGATATAACTTATAACTCTAAGATTAATTAAATAAGGAAGATTTAATTAATCCAATTGATCCATCTCCAAATCAAGCTGACACTGAACACTGAATTTCACCATCCTGAAATAGAAACTGGCAAGAAGTGACTTACCCAAAACAGTAAGTCCTGACCAAGAGACCCTCAAAACAAAGCGATAGCCCATGAGGGTCGCAATGATGGGCTAACAATCCTGTCCCATAGACAACTGCTAAATCGGAGACATCACAATCTATACTTTCCAAGCCTTGCAATTTTTCCAACACAGTTCATTTCTTATCCTGATGAGTGTTCATGTGGCATGATTTGAAATGTCGATAGATTTCTTTTCAACACAGATATATCTAGAAAATCTTAAAAAACAATTATGGACAAGGAAACATCATATTTATAAGTTTTAAGGTATTCAAATCCCATGTATGAAATTTGTGTTCTATATTGTTGTGTACTCTGTATCTTTACTGCAAGGTTTGGCAGTCCTTCATTGGTGTTCTTTCTCTTATCAGGTTAATTCAGAAAATGCTTATACATAATAATAAATAAAAGTTCTGGGCTTAGCATGCCTCTCTCCCCAGATTTTTTACTACATTTGTAATATTCAGATAAGACACAGGCAATGAGTCTTATTCCCACATTCTTATTACTGTTTCAGAAAGGGCTCTAGATAAGGTTTTGCTAACCGTATAGCATGACACTCTAGGCATTGCTTCCTGTTTGCCATTGTTGAATTGATGAATGATATTGGCATACTTCTAGTTCTGTACAAATGAAGAAACCATAAAATACACTGATATTATAGCTTTTTCTTTCTTTAAACTTGTGATTGGAGGTGGAATAATGCCAGATTTCAATATAAAAGGACCAAACATTGAAGCAAGTATACTTGCCATGCTAATTATAAAAATATGTATGTATCTGAATTCATGTGTGCTTCTTTTAACACCTTTTTCATAAACAAACCATGTTGAAAATAAAAACTGCAAATTTAGCATACCTGTAAAAGATAATTGTGTAACCAGTCCAATGTTTGAGGAAATGTTGTGGCAGAGATGTTAACAACTGTCATACCCTGTTCGAATTTTATAACACAATTAGAAGCCTCTGAATATGCTACAGCAACGAATGGATAATTTCTTAATAAAGAATGCAGATCGAGTGCTAGATATTTCACATAAAAGCACTCCTTTTTTGTTTACAGAAAGGAATCGATATAGTTATTTCAAAAAATGCTCAAATGTTATGAACTGTTGGATTTCTGTATTCATCTATAGCATTTTGGACATTTCTTTCAAACACACTTAGAAATATTGCAGTACTCGATAAATACAAATAGTTACTGCTGCTATCATCTCGTGGCATTCTCTGAAGATTTCCATTGTTGAGTAAATACTATATCATATTTGTGCCCACACAAAAACAAAAAGAGACATTCAAAAAGGAATCGATATTTCACATAAAAGCACTCCTTTTTTGTTTACAGAAAGGAATCGATATATTTATTTCAAAAAATGCTCAAATGTTATGAACTGTTGGATTTCTGTATTCATCTATAGCATTTTGGAGATTTCTTTCAAACACTAATGAATAAGTTATTATGCTGTGCTACTTAGAAAATAAAGTAATGCAACATAACACAATACTTGAGCTCGGAAAACCCCAACGTGGGGTACTGAAAACCAAAGTTGGTAGAGGCAACTGCCCTTCTGTAATGTCCCCTTTTAGGATATCTTGGGATTTTGGGAGGGTTACCTTAAAATCTCTATTCTTGCTATGTATTACAAAGTATGATATCACTTATGGCTTATGACAATGTTATTTCAAGAATAATATATAGGTATATTAGATACTTATAGAACAATTGTTCTTATCAATGTCACTGCTATCTCTGATTGAGCAATTAGATATATGCTAAGTGAATTGATCCTAGATATATAATTGGACTTAGTGCAATAAAATGACCTCTACTATATCTAATATGGTTGAATGAATATGCAAGATGATCTTAATAGCTTTCTCTGATTTGACAATGGAGAATATGCTATGAACTTGTCCTTTAATGTATGCAATGAGAGGTATGACTATATTGCTTACAGCGATTGTATTGCTGTCTCAGAGACAATCCTTCAATTTATGCAATCAATTCCACTTATTGCATATAGCAATAATTGCTGTGTCTAATATGTCGATGAGTTTGTGCAATTTCTTAATAATGCTGCTATTTCCGATATAATCTTCTAACCTTAGCAACAATAGTGCTGTCTCTAATCTTGAATTGATGCGCTTGTAACAACAAATACCTTATACAGGCTAAATCTTATACTATAGGTGGAGCTCAACAACAAATACCTTGAAGTAATAAAATCTGTCAGGTCCCCTCTTTAGGCCAGACCTATTCTATTTTGCAATTAATTCTTACGGCCCCTCGGGCGTTAATTGTGTCACACAAGGGGCGCAATCAAAGGGGTGCACTAATGCACCACTTTGTTTAAGTAGGATCTAATTTTATATTTTTGAATTTGGGTGCCCACTTTTTGGACCGCTGTTATGTCCCCTTTCCGAACAAAGATTTAATAAATAAAATAATTATGATTACAAAATAAATAAATAATGATATTAAAATACAAATAAATAATTAATAGCATTAAAATATCTAAATAAAAACTAATAAACTACAATATAATATAAAAATGTAAAGTGATGGGGAAGCCCTCATTATAGATGGTTAAGAATCAAGAAGAATGGGATTAACATAACCCTTCCTATGTAAGGAAGATATAAGTAATTATTATAAATTTACAACTATCATATATATATATATATATATATATATATATAATAATATATAAGTTGAGCTTATAGCAATATAAACAATTAATGTAAATCATTTATTTATTAATGTAATTACCGGAATAACGAATAGATATGATCATAACCATATAAAACAATTGCCAATAATTTCATCATGAATATCTTAAACATAGATCGATCTAAATATCTCATACCTTAATCGATGAATATATAAATGAATTAATAATATATGAATCAATGTATACTTCAATGCAATGATAATCGGCAGTATAGTAAAGGCGCGATTAAGTAGTGAAACAAACATAAAACAAGTAAAAAGATGCGATCTCTAAAGTAGGGGTTCAAACTGCTGAAAAGACACATCCACGCGGTATATAATTAAATGGTCTTTACTCTTTGGTGAAGGAAAGGTATAAAATGGAATTCAATCCAATCAGGTACAGGCCCAACTAGAGATAATTTTTAATTTAAAAATTAAAAAAATAAAAATAAATAAATAAATAAAATTAAAAAATTAAAACAAAAAAGAGAACTCACAATATGGGAAGGCATCATACAACAAGTAACCGTATGATGGAGTGGAACCCACAGAAGACACTGTATGGTTGTGAAAACATTGTACGACCATACAAAGAAATAGCCCGCACAAATAAAAGCAAGCAGCACAAAGTGAAGGAGACGCATGACCCTATGTTGGCGAGAGTTGGAAGGGTCGGAATTGTAAAGACTGTACGACTCAAGAAGGCAATAAAAAGACCGTACGATTGGTTGTGAAAGGGGAAGGAGATAATACGACGCTAAAAGAGAAAGCCACATGAACAAAAAGAAAACACATCAAGGAGAATAGAGAGACCATACAGCATGTTCAGGAGTAGTTGCAGACCGCACGACAGTTACAAGAGCAACACCGTACGACGGTCAAGCTGCACGAAGGGAGCATCACCGTACGGAGACTAACAAGCAATAAGGAGAAAATTTTGAATGATATGAGGAGCCGACACTATGTGGAAACTTGAAAAAAATTGCAAGAAAATTTGGAATTTGAAGGAGAAAACCATACGTACGTGGGTAGTAAACAGTAGTAATGATAAAGAAGTCGTATGAAGCATTCACATGTGAGGTTCAGCAGCATTGAGAAGAAAAGAAAGGTACAGGTAGGTTCAAAATTTGTTCATTGATAGTGCTTATGGCGATTATATGCACCAAAAATTGCATTCTTTGAGGGAGAGGCAGACTCGAAGGTAAAAGTTGAGGGCCCTTCAGGAGTTGTATCGGGTACCACTACACCTTCCGTAGGAGGTACACAGACCGTTGTGTTCGCCCCAGATCGGCTATCCAGGGGTAGCCAATTGGTTCCATCTATCTCGTCAAGGGTGACGATGGGAGTGTTACCCGTTCTGGGATTTGGGGAGTCGCGGGATCCGTCATCTTGACACCTTTGAGCGTCGTCACCTTGACACCGAGTACCAGCATCACAGTCGTGGAGCAGCGAGGAGTTGTTGAGACCGATCCACCAGAGGTTGGAGGGCTAACAATAGCAACGGAGCAAGAGGTGGTTGAGACGGAGGCCGTAGAGGTGGCCGGGATAGAGGTAGTAGCCATGGAGTAGCCGGCAGGAGAGGAGGTGCCAAGGGATGGTGTCATTGAGATGTTGGCAAGCACAGGTACTGAGTCGAAGGCGACCATGAATGCTTGGTGTAATGTCCCTAATTTTAATAAGTGACTTAATTAAATTAATTAATTAAGTGGTCCCAAAATTTAAATAATATTATAAAGGACTTTAATTAATTAATTAATTTAGTTTTAAAATAAAAGGGGGCCAAAATAATAAATAAAGTATGTCGGCCTATTTGTAACCCTTCGGGAAACTTCCAGGAACTCTTTATAAGGTCGTAGTTGCCATTGTAGGGAATCATCATGGAGTTTATTTGTCTTATGTATTTGCAATTCCAGTTAGAATTCAGTTTGTAGAGGTGCAAGACCCTCACTATTCTGTAATCATAGTTTCGGTGGTTCACAACCACCCTAGTCTGTCATTGGAAATATCATCTTAGATTTTTCACCTTGTACTTGAATGCCAAATTTGTGAAGTCTCCCTTGGAGACAAATTTGTATTGTTGAACTTCATCAGAAATATATCCCAAATCTAGAAGAATAATATCCGATTTGCAGCCATTTATTCTGAAATGAGCCTGCCAGGCTCTTTGCTAAATTTCAAATTCACATGCACTTTTACCAATAACAATTCTAACTCTCTTTGATAAATCAGAATATACTTTTTTTGTATTTTTTCCAATATAGAATTAAGGAACTAAATAACATTAATCAAATAAAGACTCATGTGAAATCTTAAACCAAATATTGATTAAGTGTGACTGTAAATACCATTTTATTCTCCGTATATAATCAAAATGGAATGACTCCTTGACAATAACATGACGCCACCTCCCAATTGCTACTCTATTAGCTTGCCGCGAATTCCCTAAGGCTTTCGTCAACTCGCAGCTGGCTGCAATCTACTTCTACCTTCCCTGCAACGTCAATACCTTACACACAACATTGGATCTGATGTGTGGTAGAAAGTATCGGTGGCCGTAATAACTATTTCACACCCAGCCGTAACCCGCGTTATGGATAACTCCTTCCACACGCAGCCTGTATGTCCCGCGTGACTGCAATCACCATGAAATCACCTCACAGTTGATGGAAACAATAAGCACAATTCACCGGATCTACATCCGATTCAAAGTGTGATAGACTTAATCGAATTTCCAATTCGATAAGTTCAGAAATTTCAAAACCCTTCAAATTCTCCAAAGCACCAGTTTTACATAAAAGCATCGAATGATCTCCTCCCATGTTTCGAAAGTCTTATATCCATGAAGCATCTTCTCCCACAAGATTTCGAATTCTCATCTTCAATTAGACACTTGTCATAACTTAAAGTCTTCCCTTCATAAGAACTTAGGATATAATTCATATAATGACATTCACTTTAAAGAGCATAAAATATCATTAAAATATAAGACATCATCAAAACCAATGATATACTTATAATTCCATTATTACATAAGAAACACTGGAATCCATCGTCCCACAATATGTCGACACTGAAACATTGGAATCCATCATCCCAAAATAGAAACTGGCTCCGGTTGACTTACCCGAAATAGTAGGTCCTCACTGACTGACCCTCAAAACAAAGCATTAGCCCACGAGGGTCGCTATGATGGGCTAACAAACTTGTCCTCCTGACAACTGCTTAATCGGGTCCTCCCTCCCCAAGATTGCTTGTCCTTAAGCAATTGCAAACCGGGGTGCTGAAGAATGTCCTCTGACTCCCAAGTGGCATCCTCAATCGGTAAACCGGACCACTTGATCAAAAATTCCCTGATAACTTGCCGACGCAAATGACACTCGCGAGTCTCCAAGATAACCTCAGGTACCAACTCCAACTTCCCCTCATCATCCAGAGGAGGTAACAGAGAAGAGGGAACAACATGTCTACCTAACGCCTTCTTAAGGCGCGATACATGAAAAACATTGTGCACCCTACTGCCCTCTGGCAAATCAAACTCATAAGCCACCTCGCCAACCCGCCTAACAACACGGAAGGGCCCATAATACCTAGGCTTAAGCTTCTCAGCCCCGCTCTTCTAGATAGAAGAGTGCCTGTATGGCTGCAGCATCAAATAAACCAAGTCTCCAATCTGAAAAGACCAAGCAACCCTCTTCTAATCAACATACTGCTTTTGCTAATTTTGGGCTCTCTGAATATTATCCCTCAAAGTCCCCATGATATCCTGACTGTCTTGCAACAAGTCACCTGCACTGGGAACCCTGCTATCGCTTAAAAGCAAATCCAGAAAACTCGGTGGATCATAACCATACAAAGCATGGAAAGGAGCCATCCAAATAGACATATGATGGGTGGTATTATAACAATACTCACAAAGATAAATCCACTTCACCCATGCCTTCTGCTGAGCAGACACATAGTTCCGGAGATAGCCCTCCACCCACTTATTAACTATCTCAGTCTGACCATCAGTCTGAGGGTGGTAACTAGTACTAGGAGTCAACTCCGTCCCACACAACCGAAAGAGTTCCTGCCAGAAGTGACTCATAAAGCGACTATCTCGATCACTTACTATATTCCGGGGTAAACCGTGCAATCTAAACACCTCCAGGAAGAATAATTCAGCAACCTGCGTTGCTATGAAAGTGGTTGTAATCGGAAAGAAGTGGGCAAACTTCGTAAGCCGATCCACCACCACATAAATGCAATCTCTTCCTTGAGCTTTAGGCAAGCCCACAATAAAGTCCATAGAGATGCATTCCCATTTCCGCTCAGGAATAGGTAATGACTGCAACAACCCAACAGGATATGTGTGCTCCTGTTTGTTCTGCTGACAAACAAAACACTCTCTGACATACTGCTGCACATCAAACTTTAGGCCTTTCCAGGTGAATCTCTCCCGCACCTCCCGATAGGTTTTAAAGAAACTTGGATGCCCTGCTAAGGGAGAATCATGAAAAGCCCTCATCACTACCTGACGAACACCAGATCTGGGAACCAAACACACATTCCTTGTAAATGATCAACTCATTCACAAGTGTATACCTGTTGTCCTCCAAGGTTCCATCAATAAAACCAACAGTCCACTGATCCCTGGCATACTTTGCAATAATTAAGTGCCTCCAGTCCTCAGAAATAGCAGTCATAGAACCCAAGTCAAGTCTCCTAGAAAGTGCATCAACAACCACATTCTGAGTACCCTTGATATAGGAGATATCAAAGTCAAAGGACTGCAGTTTACTAACCCACTTCTTTTGTCTCTCATTGAGATCACGCTGCCCCAAGAAGTACTTCAAGTTGTTATGGTCAATTTTTATATAGAATTTACTACCGACCAAATACTGCCTGAATTTAGCCAAAGCATGCATAATGGCTAACATCTCCTTATCATACACGCTAAAGACCCTCTCTAGACCCCGAAGTTTCCGACTCTCAAAAACAATAGGGTGGTGATCCTGAGAAAGTACTGCCCCAATGCCCTCACCTGAAGCATCACAATGTAGATCAAAGGGCCTAGAGAAATCCGGTAATGCCAAAACCGAGTATGTAGTCATGATCAACTTGAACTTCTCAAAACACTCCTGTGCTTGAGAAGTCCACTCAAAAGCACCCTTACGACTGAGATCAGTCAAGGGAGCTGCATGCCGTGAAAAACCTGCAACAAATCTACAATAAAAGGCACACAACCCGATGAACCCCCTGAGTTGTGTCAAACTCTCAGGAACAGGCCAATCTAGGATAGCCCGAACCTTATCTGGATCCATACGCACTCCCTCTGAGTTGATAATGTGACCGAGATACAGCAACTCAATCATTCCCAAAGCACATTTAGACTCCTTTGCATACAAAGAAGCCCTATTCAAGATATCTAACACAGTGTCCAAATGAGCAAGATGATCCTCCCAAGTCTTGCTGTAAATCAAAATATCGTCAAAGAAGACTAGAACAAACCTCCTCAACTGACTATGGAACACTCTGTTCATGGTAGACTGGAAGGTAGCTGGAGCATTAGTCAAACCGAAGGGCATGACTAAAAACTCAAAATGCCCACAGTGACATCGGAAAGTTGTCTTCTCTATATCCTCCTCCCGCATCCGAATCTGATGGTAGCCGGATCTCAAATCAATCTTAGAGAAGTAACATGCCCCATGCAACTCATCTATAAGCTCATCAATGCGCGGGATGGGATACCTGTTCTTGATAGTTCTCCTATTCAGCATTCTATAATCAATACACATTCTGAAGGTGCCATCCTTCTTCTTCACTAGAACCACTGAAGAAGCAAAGGGTGATTTACTAGGCCTAATATGCCCCATGGAAATCAGCTCCTGGATGGTCTTCTCTAGCTCATCCTTCAGGCGCTTAGGATGCCTGTAAGGATTGATCATTTATGGGCTTCGTGCCCTCCTCCAGCTCAATAATATGCTCTATCCCCCTATCAGGTGGTCTGCCATGCGGTAAATCACTAAACACTTTGGAGTGTTTAGTTCTCAATTCCTGAATCTCAGGATGATACGTTGATTTCCCTGAATCCTCCATGATGGGTTAAATCCTGCACTCTGTTGCCCACTCAACTGCATCATGTCGTATAAGGCGCTGTATTCGCCTAAGGGACATTGTCTTCAAACTATCCTCTCTGATTGCCTTAAGTATGTGTTTCTTACCATCCACCTCAAATTTCATCTCCATATCCTTGAGGCTGAGATAAAAAGCCTCAATCGAATGTAACCAACTCATACCCAAGACTAAATCTGTGCCACCCATGTCAACCACATAAAAATCAGGTTTGAACTCATAGTTGTTCAATTTCATGGGAAGATCTGGGATCACTCTGTCACATTTCAAGTATAATAATAATATTGAAGTGGCTAGTAACTTGAGAGCGAGACATACAGATACTTATGCCTTGCCTTAAGAAAGATTGCCTCTAGCATCTATTATCTTGGGATGCATTTTCTGCCACTTAGAATTTATTTTGACATATCATGCTGTTCTTCCATTTTTTCATATAAGAAAGCAGCAGCACATCTGATTTTAAAATATGCTTCAATAAATTACGCCCAGAATTTTGGGCACTGCACATCTTTCTGCAATTGTTTTACTCATGGGATTTTTCCTATTGTATAGTGTACTTTATAATGTTATGATGTTGCATGTTTTCATGAGTCTATAATAATGATTTGATGTCATGTAAATGAGATCTTTATAATGCAATACTACCACTCATTCAAAATTCATTGTTCTAGATTACATGAATAGGAGACAAAAGTTTGGATACGTCTTTAAAAAACCTAATTGCAAAAATGTTTGCAGGTGTAAACCCCAAATCATTACTATGCATATCGTGCCTACCAAAACATTTAGAATATTGGACTAACATAAAGATCTGTCATTTATAAAAGAGATTTAGAGGACCAAAGCTGCATTTAATAGTTTCTTGTGAAGATGATAGCAATAAGTAATAGTTTGTTATTCCATCATTTAAAACATATAGATGGGGAATACTAAAAAAGCAGAGGAAACAGAAAACTACAAATCTTAGCCAATATCTACCATAGTTTTATCGGTTTGCTCTTGATTTCAATAAATTATTTCTAGGTTATATTCTCTACTTCTGAAGCTTTGGGGTGAGAAAAATACCTGTGATTCAAATGAACAAAGATAATCTTGAATTGTCTTCAAATTGTTAGTTAAACTCTCTTGATCCTATACACAAGCATCAAATTACATTAGCCACAAATATTGCTAAACTAATATAAGGTGAAGATATCTAATATAAAAGACAGGAGTTAATTTTCAACAGCCTTAAATTTGTTAATTTGACTCTCTTGATACTATCAATATTCATTAGAAATACATCAATAGCGTAGTACCTACTAGAGATGATTTTCATTTCTTTAGAATGTCATGTCCCCTTTCTAGAGTGGACATTAGAGACGGAGGAGTTGGCCTATCATTGGAGTCTCGTAGACTAGTGGAGATGGATAGGGACTCTTTCAGAGCATACAATGACCGGATTTTGGCCTTACAAGCAGTTTGGAGCAGTTCCTAGATTTTAGGGGATATCCCTACTTTTTAGGAGAATGTGGCAGTTTCCAGATGTGAGGTCCCACTGGACCATTCCATGATTTCAGTTTCAGGATGATTGGGTGTGTTTCCTAGTTTCTAGGGGCATCCCTAGATTTTAGGGATGAGACTGCCAGTTGATCCTTGATTTCCGACATCAGTCACAGACAGGTGACAGTTCCAGTTTCAGGTTTCTGAGGTTAGTTGGGCATTTTGTGGCTATTTGGGATATATTTTTAATA
>MU227770.1:123644-140226 GCA_018584345.1 Thuja plicata
TGGTCAGTCAGTATGGCAGGTGTTGCAGGAATTATCATCAGAATTATATTTGATAATTAATTGTATTAATTAATAACAATATGTTATTAATTAATAATAAGGCGTTATTATAATAATAATAATACTTGATTATTATTATTATGATTTAGAAGTTTATATTATGAAGAGTAGTTAACTGATGATGGTTTTTGGAAACTAGGGAGACCAAGGAATTATAAATACAAGCTCATTTGTGAAGTAAAGGATGGAATATTGATTATTAAAATTGTTCTTGGGAATTGTTCCTAATTATCTGAGCCCTAGCTGAAGGGTCAAATTAGTTTCCTAGTAGACTGATTCTGCTGGAGCTAATCTTTAATTGGTTGCTGAAGTATAACCAATTCTTCTTCTCCATACTGTTTTGTCTGTGACTAGAAGAAGGATTCAACTCTGAAAATTGAATCATGATCGAACTATGGCCTGCTTGAAGAGGCCATTCTTATCTATTGGAATTTAGAAGAAATCATTACTAGTTTCAATCACCTGGCTGGGACTTGAAAACTAATGCTGAAGGCGTGGAGAGTTTTGGAGATATTAAGAAGTCTTTACAAATCAGTAAGGGTGTGCGTGGATTTGGGACTGCTGGAGTCTCGTCTATAGCGGCTGAGAAAAGAGAAGAAGCTGACGGCATCCATTGTTGAGGAAAACGTCAGCCCTCGTGCAGAAAGTATGTGCCACCTCCCTGCGTGGAAACTACCTCACGTGAAGGGTAGCAAGTCAAAGCGTTAGACCATTGCTGTTGACGCTAGGAGTCCAGTCACTTAGCACGTGGACCAGAATAGAAGTCTCAGCAGCCGCCACTATCATTCAACGCATGTAATAACAGGTTCTTTTAATTAAATCATTATTTTCTTTGTAACAATTCTAAGACGTTTGTATGAGGCGTGAATATAGTTGGTTTTGTAATGGAGGTTAAATGCATATGATAGAAATACAATCATTGAACCATGTCTTTTCCAGAATTCTGAAAACAATTAAAATCCGCCTTATTTGTAATGCATTTGGTATATGGAGAACTTTGATCATAAAGACAAAGAGATTATCAAATAAATTTAGAGTTTGCAGTCGAAATTGTATTACGAGACAGCCAGACTCTTTACAAAAACATAAAAAGGTCAAGAGATGTAATTTCAAGAAATTAGTAACTTTGACAAAGACTTTGAACAATCAGAGAATTTGGGTAAGAGCTGAACAAGTTCCTTACAGTGAATTCCTGCCAACTTTTTGACGAAATGCCAAACATATAATTTACACGGAAATTGATAGAATTTAGATGTTTTAAAAATGAGGCCAAGTCAGGCTCATTACAAATTCTTTTTTCCTGAATGTTGGAGGTGAGGGTTTTGGAAGATAATACAATGATGCAGTAATAATTCATTTTTGCAATATTGCTTAGGAAAAATAAACACCAAAATACTCAATATTTGCAATACCCATAAGATGGAAATTACTTTTAGATTTACTATAGAGCTTGGACAGCAAAAAGACAATGAAACTAACAATAACCAAAAGGCAAAATAACTTCAATACAATATTACAAACATACCCAGAAGCAGCAAGACCTCCAAACCAGCAAACTAGAGTTTTGCAAGTCTCTTTGAATCAGTACTTCTCCTCACAATGAATTTTGTCCTTGGCTTTGCTCTCCCTAAGCGCTGCCAACCTTTCCAAAAGTCAGACCAAACCCTAGGCATTTGTCTCCTAGACCTACAACATCCTTCCTCCAATTGTACGCTCAGCCAAGGAATGGTATGGCCAACAACATGAAGGAGACACTGCAATAAATGTCTTCAAATCTACTAATTTGTGCTTAGAAATTTATCAATAAATCATGTTCTCGAAACAACCCCAAAGATACAAGCTGAAAACCTTTGCAATAAAGTTCCTGCATAGTCTTTGAATGAAACTAGTAGTGAATCCACAGGGAAAGATTACTTTTGAAATGGATGTCCTTTGTGAAGGTTTTTGTCCCCACAAAGCCCTTGGAAGAACATTGTTCAACCTGCAATATTTCTTCATAAAATTCTCAAGCATAAACTGCAAATGAGATCCCAAAAGCTTTTTTATTTCCCCTTCTCCAATTCCAACGCCCTCTTGGGAAAATAATTATTTTCTTCCTTATGTCTCTCACATTAGACACCTTTTTAACATAAAATGTTAATGCGCTTTCAATACTCCTCATGTCCCCTTGGTGTCCATTTAAGTTACTTTTTAAAATTTAATAACATTCAGTTAGTTACTATTTTATAGCTTTAATTCTTTTAACAAAATAGTATCCTCTGATTGCAAAATTATCACCAACTCAATATTAAATCCATCCACAAACCAACCCAAGATGAAACCCTCAGCAGCTAACCGAGACAGTGCCCAAGCTAACACTTACTAATAATAGTAAAAAACCAAAGTGCTTCAAAGTTTCAAACACACCAAAAACTAATAGATGGAAACTCCTGATGCAGTAGACTCACTGTAACACTCAAAAATACCAAAAAGGTTAAACAGTCTCCAACATCTGTGGAGTCCCCTAACCAAACCACATTAGCCTACGTGAACCCAAGGAATAGGCTAATTGTCTCCAAAGATCAACTTCTTAGGAAAGGGACATTACAAATTCTTGTATTTGACCAAATAATCCATACGCTATTTGGGATTCAAGAATGTACTTCATTCATCCAAATTTCCCTCTAGTTGCAAAACAAGTCTATCTCCAATGTCTTGAATAAGAAATTTGGATTGCGAAAAGAATATTGTCCTAACATCTTATTTAGGGAAAAAGATTGAAAAGGACAATAATAATTCAGAGGTAACATAATATTTATGCCTCTTTGTTTTCAAGACATTTGTATGCATGGCTACAGATGATTTTCTTTTTGGATCATATCTTCTTTGCAAAACTAAAGAATTAATAATGTTTTAAGTTGGGCTCTATCACATTATTTTCAAATGGGCAAATTAAATACCATTATAAGGCCTCTTCAATCTTTAAATAAGTGTTTTTACACTTTATTCAATATTTAATTCAAAAAGGGCCTTGAGCATAATTTAAAAGTTATTCTTAAGTAACAAAATAAAATAAAAAAGGATCCAAAGTGGGCACCTACAAAAGGGTAATCAAAGCTCAAAACAAAGCATCTGATCAGTCATTTCTATTATTCCTTCCAATTTAGAGTTTGAAGCATTCAAGGACAAAAATCTTTGATCCTGGAGATCTAGAAAATGAAAACTCTGAGAGTTTTCCATAGTTGGATTTAGGCATGAAAAACCTCATATTTATTCAGACAATTCTACTCAAGGATTACATATGAACTTAGTGATTGCAATTGTTTGATTCATATTTGTAAGAAAATTGCACAATATTATCAAATTAACATATCTGGCAAAGATTTCATATTTTTATGTGTCCTATAATGTTGCTATAGTGCTGCTACAATATCACTACAGTTCACGTCTTGATTATTCATTTATTATCTGTCATTTGACGTTTCCATCCCTTAATACATATTTCTATCTTTTAGTATGTATTCGTTGATTGCATTATTTGAAGTTTTCACTCACCATTGTTGAACTTAAAAGCAGATCCACATAAAAAACATCATACAAATGCAATGGAAGGGCTACGTACAAGTTTAAATATTTTCAAAGCTGGCCATATCTTATTGAATATTTTCACCTATCACAACCTTGAGAAAATAACTACACCATTTTTCTTACCTTATGGCACCCACAATCCCAGCTGGAAACAACACTAATCCTAGTGCAGACTGGTAAAAGTTATTGGATATTCTTGAATTCCATATAGCTGAGATTATTAATATAATATTTTGGGTGTTTGCTTGTAATTTAAGGTAAATTGCTGATTGTTGTTAGACTGATCAACATTAATAAGATTTAATATAATATACTGCTATTTTGAGTTGGCCTCAGAATGTATGAGTTTGCTTCGAACACTGACAATACAATAGTGTCTGACATTTAGAGCTGATCCACATTGATTACTTAAACCGGTAGCATAAATAAATAAAAATACAATTCTTGATCAAATCGCTAGTTTGAATAATTGAATATGTATAAGAATTTCAGAATTACAACAGCCCCTAGAGGATTTTTAGATTTGCTGTTATTCCTGATTATTTTTGTATCGTGAGGGTTCCCCAAGTTCATAACAGCATTCTTCAACTCATGAAATTCCTTTTTTGTGTTAATCATGACATTTCGTCAACTCCATTTTTAGCAACTATAGGGCTTAGACAAGGAGATTTTTTATCTCCTTATTTGTTTATTTTAATGGCAGAAGAATTAGGACATTTCTTGAAACAATATAAAAAAAGGGATCTCATTCAAGGATGGTCTTGGGCTTGGAACCATGAATCTCAATCCCATCTTTACTTTGTGGATGACACTATCTTAATGAAGATGGCAGAAATTGCAAAGATAGTCAATTTCAAAAAACCTTTACATACATACTTATTTACATAGTTACATACTTATTCGTCACAAATTCTAGATATTCTTCATTTTCAAATTGGAAATCTTCCTCTAAATTATCTCAGTATTTCCCTTTATACTAGAATGCTTAAAAGAGACAAATGGAAGAACCAATGGACCTTTAGGTGGTTATCATTTGCTGGACAATTGACACTTTCAAAATATGTCTTGGAGGCTCTTCCAATTTATAATTTTTGTTATTTTATTTGTTCCCAAGAAATTTCTCAAGGAGTTTGATGCCCTTTCAAGAAAATTCTTATGGCAAGAAATTTGAAAGCTCAAAAATGGATTCTTCCAAGATAAGACATGGTTTGTAGATCAACAAAGGTTAGAGGGATCGAGCTTAAGCAATCAGAGCTCAGTTGCCAAGACTTAGCGGCCAAATTATAGTGGAGAAGGAGCAAAAATCCAAATCAACCTTCGGCAAGCATTCTTAATTCTAAGTATTTGGAAGGAGTGGCGAATGAAGACATTTTGTACACAGAATTGCTTGGAAAAGGTCACATGATTTGGAATACTATTAAAAAAGGGGGCTTTTATCTCAAGGAAGGGCATTTTTGGATAACTAATAAAGCCCATAATGCATAGTTTTGGAAATATTTCTTCGATAACTATCACCCTATTCTTTCTTTTTTCCTCCAACTTTGGCCTTTGAGTGATATTTTACTAGAGGTAGTGGTTCGATGTTGTTGTCTTTATGTGCACTATTCATCTAAGGAGATGCATTGTTTGTCAAAGGAGGTAGCTTTATACTTGGTCCAAAGGAGGTTCTTCAAAGGATTGAGATACTCTAGCTTCAATTCTTGTGGAGCACCCTTGCAATTCTTTGGAGGACAAGAATGTCCTTGCATAGGGGAACGATTCCAAAGGAATCTATTCAATATCTCTTGGTTATCATTCTTTAGAGAAACTGAAAAATGGGCCATGCAGATTCTCCTGGGTGGAGGATTTGGGACAAATTTAGCTAGACTGTGTAATATATGGTTGTTGAGTCAAAACAAGTGCCTCGCCTAGGAAAGAATCAAAAAGAGAGAATTCACTAGGCCTTTCATTTGTGTTCTTTTTGGTAGTAGTGAAGAATGTACTAATCACCAATTCTTTCAATGTCCCTTTTCGATAGATATTTAGAGCTTGTATTGGAGAATTTGGGAATAAATCTTATATTCATGCTACTTGTTTGATTTGGGTTGTTCCCTAGCTTCAACGTCCTTCCTTTTGGCTAGGGGGTTACTGGTGATTCTTTTATCCTTTGGCAGATTTGGTTGTAGTGAAACGCTCAAATTCTCCAAGAGCATCAAAGTATAGTCAAGCAAGCTTGGCATAAGCTAAGGTGTGTGCTCAAATGGACTATAGAGGCTAAATTCAATGTTTATGAACCTCTTACTTCTTATAATGTATGATTAACAAACCTCCTAAAGTTGTCCCCTTGCTTTCCCTCACAAGCTTGATCTGGCCACAAAGTGTAGTCCTCTAGGAAGGTGAACGAGTATGGTAAGTGGTCTCCTCCTAGTGGTTTTTATATAATTAAAACTAATGGCTCCGCTCAAGGAAACCCAAATGTAGTAGGGAGTAGAGTTGGTTGTGATAGTGAAAGATTTGATTCATTTCTTCTTTTCTACTTTAATGGGATTGCACTCCAATAATCAAATGGAAGCTTGGGCCATTCCTATGGCTTTGGCGAGAGCTTGTGCAATGGGATGAAAGAAAGTTATATGTAAAAAAGATTGTATGATTCTAGTTTCTTTGTTGAATAAAAGGAGTTCACAAGAGACCTCCTAGAGGTTGGCTTTGGTGGCGAAGCGGATTCTTTGTCTAGGCACAAACTTTGACACTATCTCTTTTGTTCCTATTCCTAGGGGATTGAATAAGGTGACTAATTGTTTAGCTAAATGGGTTTCTAAAGAGATGTGTAACTAGAATGTTGTTGACCAAGGAGAGTTGGCCCAAGATAAATCTCAACAGAATTCATGATGATCAGATGGAATAAAATAGACTTGTCAATTGTGGGGAATGTGACTCTTGGTTTGAGCTTGGGCTTTACTAAGTGCTATGTTGGGATGTATTGTAGAAACCCCTAGTGGTTTCCTCTCCTATTGATTATTATGATTACTATATCCATCTGGAAATCAATCTAGTGTATTTGTTTCACTCTGCCACAAAGAAATAAAAGCATAATATCACCTTTCAAACAATTCTTAAATACTTTTTTTTTCTACTTCTCACCTTCAGCATCCCATCTAAATCAAGGACTCTAAACTTCTAATTTTGTCTTAAGTTTTATTTATATAATCTCTTATCAAATCTAAAAAGTTATAAATATTGATATGCTTTGTCTTTGGTGTCACTTTGAAAGGGGGGCTAAGATTCATCCCTTTTTCTTCATTATTTTAGTTTATGTGGCATTCATATTTCCTTTTGACCCACCTACTAAACTTGGGCACCCCTTTTATTGTTTCCAACTTTCTTTTGGCAAAAAGAAGAGCTATTTTTATGCCCAAGAGAAATTAGACACCCAATTTTTTATTTTATTTTTCCAACTTGATCTTATCATCATAAAGCATTCTAACGTAATTCTCATCAAGGATTTGCTTATGTGGATAGCAATTTTGAGTTACTTTGATTTTGACGCTCAATGAAGATTTCCCTTATGGATGCCAAATCAAAAATTTGGAGAAATTAATGCCAAATGTAAACTCAATGAGCATTTCCCTAATGGATGTCGAATTGAGAATTTGGACCATTTAACGCCAAAGTTGCACTCATCAAGGATTTTCCCAAATGGATGCTCGATTAATATATTTGGACCACTTAATGCCAAATTAGAGTTAAACAAAGATTTTCTTTGATGCAGACCAAATTGGGAATTCCATGCCTCAACACCAGAAACAAAAGTTGGTGCTCATCAAAAGAGTTTTTCCCTATGAATGTCAAAACTAAAGATTTGAAAATGTGATGCATTTATGCTTGGAGGACAATCCTCATATACATTTTTGTCTTAATGTGCAAAAGATGGTTTGCCTTAGCATCAATCCTTCCATCATAGTCTCTCTTTGAAATCCATCCTTTCTTTTCTTTATTGTTGTCAAAGCCTCTTTCAAAATTTATAGCTTAACAATCTTTGTGATGAGCAAACTGCATATAGCATTGGTAGACCAACATAGACTAACACTCAAGGACTTAACCATTTTGGTAAGAAAAATAACATAGTTGACATTGATGCGGCAAAATTGACTTGACATTTGGCTATAGATATTATCAAGCACAACATTTGCCTAAGGATAAACAAATTTGGGTACCAACAACTTGGAGAAAATATTCTCTAGGTTGATGAAGAAGACAATAAAGCACTAGCTGCTATTTGCACTAGTTTGTTCATGTGATACCAACACTCCAATAGCTTATAAGAGGCAGCAAAGAGAATAATGTAACAGTGGAGTTCAATTATCAACAAGAGTTCAGATGTGATCATCAACAAGAAAACTAGCATGAGAATGCAGTATAATGAGAAGATCAAAACTTATCTTATCAAACATTTTCACAATGCAAAAAAAGAAATTAATTCCAAAATAAGTTGAACCACAATCAGAAAATCAAGTTAATTTTTGTTTGCGCCATAGGGTAACAGTTTAATGCATATGAGAATATAAGGAAATATAAGGGAACACAGTATATCAAAGAACTCACAGATACTTCTTTATTAATTCCATCAAGTGTTTACAATGTATATCCACAGCAAGTACCACAATGCCAACATAATAAAGATAATATCTCTTGGATGCAAGTTCATGACATGTATAGATGCTGAGGGGGTTGCGAGTATCAACCGTCGCAACCATTCCCAACTACCTATCCCTTGACCGAACTAACAAGTACTAACAATACTTAGTTTTACCTGACAACATCATCCCCCCAAAAAGAAAAGTCGTCTCCGGACGACACACAACAAATGGGGATGAGTTAACTATACAACTATACAAAAGGAAAAAATCAAAACTGAGGTGGAGGCTGAGAAAGCGTCCCTGATGAGGAGGGTGTCGACAGTGGGGTAGATGCTGCCAGTCATGCTCTCAACTCATACACCTGCTTCGTCCTTAGTTTCAGGTTGTGCTCAGCCAAGATTTGTTGCTCCATAGTAGTCTTTACCATATAAGTTGCCTCCAGGACCCCCTTATCCTTCTTGTCGGTTGCCTCCATAGCACTAGCCCGGTGAGTCTCTACCATGGCTCTCTCTGCTCGTGACTCCTCCAACTAAGTTGTCATAACGCCTTTCTCTATCTGTTCCACCTCCAATTGTGCTACCAAGGCTGCCCTCTCAACTGCCCACACAACCCTCTACTGAGCCAACTCATCTCTGTGATGCTCCTCAACCTCCTGGAGTCGAGTGGCCCTCCTCTCTGGCGACCACTGCTGCCATTCGTTGGGCCTCAGCCTCCGATGCCACGTGTTGAGTCCTCAATTCATAGTAGCCCTCACGGGAGACCTGCTCCACCTCCCACAGTAGGGACTGAAAACGACTCTCCCCCCACTTTGCGAAAGGCCCCAACTCTCCAACATCTCTAAGGTCTATGTGGTTGGCCATCCTCGAGACTCAAAACATCAGTGGAACTCCTGAATGCAACCCGTTCTCACAAACTCTAATAACTCCACCTGTCGATCAACCACCACGTGGCCCTATGACCAAGTCGAGGCCACTATCCACCTGACTCCTATGACCACATCCGTGATATACTGATCGAGGTCACTAAGCTCCTACTGAGGCTCTGGTGTACCTACATCATGCCAAGGTGTCATGGCCAACTGTCCAACTGGTGGACTCTCCGCCAACTGCCTAACTAGTGAATTCTCTCCCTCGAGGTAAACCACCACAGATGGTATTTGCCGCTGCGGTGAGAGGATGGCGGTTCCGACAAGGGTTATCGGTGTAATCTAGAAGCGGCTGAGCCAAGCCCTCATATCTACCTATGAAACACCACTCTCCAACCCCTGTAATTCCATCCCTGTCGGCGGCTCCACCAACTCTATTCTTGCTGCCTCCGTCTCGACCACCTCCATGGCCTCTATCTCGACTGTCTGAATCGCCTAACTCGGCATCTTTTGTTGTACAAACTCCCCTATAGCCTCAACTATCTCAGTCGCACCTGGTTGCTCAACTGCGCTAATTATAGACTCGGCCACTAGTGTCGTCTCCCCACTCGGAGGTACCATGATAACCAAGGCCCTAAACTGGCGGCTATGGGAGTTGTCACCGTCGTACCAAAGGAAGTAAGCGGGATCAATTGGGCAACCCCGTACAAAAGTGGAGTGAAAAGGACTCTCTGAGTGCCACCATCGGAAAGTGAGTGTGTCCTCTCCTACTCCTGCTCCTATCTGAGAGTCCACTACCTCCTCCTCGGCTGTGTGACTCAGTCGGCCTACTATCCGAAGGCTATCTCCACTGGCTCCTAAAGTGTCACTCGATTCCGCCCGACCACTATCATCATCGTCCTCATCAGACTCTGATTCTGACACCACCACCTAGCGCTTCCTCTTCTAACTTGATTACACAGCACCACTTGTGGCCAAAATATCCAAGTGTTGCCAATACAGAATGGGTGGATGGCCAGGCTCCACACAACCTGTGCCTTCACCTCGAGTTTGTCGAGAGGTGTCTGTGTGCGGGTGGCCTTGAGAAAAAACCCTATGGCGTAATGCGGCATGTAAAATGTCTTGTGCTGCAGCGTCATGAATTCATACATTGTTTCAGCAAGTAGGGACGCCAGTCGTACACCATGCCATTCCTAATGCCAATCATCAAGACAATCTGAGGTAGTGCAATGTCCGAGGCTCGGCTCGAGCCTGTGAGTCGGCTCTTGACGACATCCATCAGACATTTCCACTGGCCCGCTGCAACAAAGGACTTCTTTATTCCACGGCTCTTGGAGGTGTTAGCTATCGAATCCATTTATGTTTGTGTCAAGTTCCAGGAAACCAATTTTATTAGTCTTTCTTCTCCTTAGTCATCTTTTTCGCCGCTTTATCAATCTTTTTCCATGTACTCCCTGGAATACCAAAAACCTTAGTAAACTCGGCCGCTATGAGAGTAACGGTGATGTCGTGCCCAAGATACTCAAAAATACACTGGTGGTTGTGTCTATCGAAGGTCTCTATCATTGTCCGCAATGCCCCTTCAAAATCTCGGATACAGAACACTGGCATCTGTATCGCCCAATGCACTTGCGCACGTCTCAAATTCTCCTTAATGAGATCATTCTCCAAAGTCTCCTGCCACCACATCCTGCATTCGATGCCATTTAACCCTTCAAATGTAACACTTTGTACTATAACTTTGTCCTTCCGAGCCTGCATTTGCACCTTTGGTTTCACTTTCTTCTTCTTGCCTGTATCTTTATCTACTTTTCCTACAATCTTCACCCCTGATGGCAACACTCTCTTGTCTTTATCCATGGCAGAACTACTGCTTGATGGTGATGGCGATGACGCCTGCAACTGTTTTTTCCAATTCTTTTTCCTTGTTCTTGTAACTAAATCCATCAATAACGGTCTTGTCGTTTTGCAAATTCTTAAATATAATTTCAATCAAATTATGTTAGGGTTGTACGACAATGGCCTTTGCTTCCTATATGGACGTGTGTACGGCTTGTGACGACTCTCCTACGCACGGCTTCTAGATAGAGAAGGGCGTCTGGTTGTTGTCTCTTTTGTCGTACGGTTGTGCTGCTCCTTTCTTTCCTTAAACTTCTTTTATCACACTGTGTTGTCCTCTTGTTGTGCGGCTATATCTTTATCGCTAGTAGACCATGCTTCCTACTATAGGCACTTATGTTTTATTTTATCGTAGGCACTATCATTGCTTTTGAAATTACCGTAGGCCCTTAACTCCTGTGTCGTCCTTCATGACTTCCTTCAAGCGACGTACGGTAATTTGAATAGTACTTGTCTTCGTAGGCACTCCCCACTTTCACCGTAGGCTTTGTTTCCCCGCAGTTCCTCTTGTCACGTCTGTATACTGGGCCTTCCCTTGTTTCGTCGCGGCCTTTGCGACAATGTCGTACGACACCTTCTGTCTCAGCAATTTGTATTGCCTTTATTACCACCGTATTCTTGCATTGGTCCGTACGGTCTGCTTTCGCCAATCACCGTACGGTGGTTCTCATTTCGTTTGCTCTGCTTGTGATTTGATGGCGGCACGGTAAGTTTGTGGAGACCTTCGGGCTTTTTCATAGGCCAAACTGCCTTTTATCTTATGTGGATCCTTTACGATGGTGTCGTACGGTAACCACCCATACGGTGCTGGTCGTACAGTAATTTCTCTTTTTTTTTTCTTTTTTTTTAATTTATTTATTATTTTATTTTATTTTTTATTTTTTAATAATACATTTACCTTTCATTGGGCATTCCTAGTTGGATCGGGTCATTCCTCCTTTGTCATTCATGGTACAATTTCAACTTCGACCAGTTCACTGCATTCAGAACCTCCTGCCCATCCAATGTCCATAACTTGATCGCTCTGTTTTCTGCAACTTCCCGAGCTTTATACGGACCTAGCCATCTTACTTTAAATTTCCCTGGCTTTATCTCATTCCACCAGTTATACCATAAAACCAGTTGACCAGGAGTGAACCGCATACGTCTGAGGTGCTTAGCATGCCACAACTTCCTTCGTTGTTGGGCTACCTCTATTACCCACTCCGCCATCATCCTGTTGATGTTCTGGTAGCAGCAACAGATCTTATTCATTTATATGATGATGCTCTATGTTCTTTGTTCTTTTCAACAACAACTTCATTTTCTATTCAAGATTTTTTGGCTTTCATCTGTCTTTGTTCCATCCAGCTTTGAGACTCGACTGGTCTTCCTTATCATGTTGAAGATGTTTTTCTTTTCAGCGCCTTCTACCTTATATTATTTCTATGACTCGTATTTTATCACCGCTGGATATGATGACTCAGCATCATGGTCGACTTGGCACCCTGCCTATGATGTCCTGGCATCACTATCGGTTGACTAGGCCGTTGGTTCATATGTATGAAGGTTGTCGTTGGTTTTGTATTCACTCATCGTAACATCTATTGTGAGTGTCGGTGTTTGTAACCGTTGACTTTTCTCCTTCCACACGAGTCTCTTCATCTTTGAGTTGTTTTGTTGGATATATGCAATAAGAAAAAAAATAAACTAACTGATGGATTATCATGGTGGGTGAAGCGAGTCTGAATGTAGAGATAGTTCTTCACAGGTCTGCATGTAAATTCAGTTCTTAACAGAGGTTTATGTTCTTGTGTTGGTCTCATTGCATTAATATGTTCGATCTACATATGATCGATTCATAGATATATATTTTGTAATTAGTTTTGTGAGAGACTGTGAGATATCTAAAAAAGAAAGAAGTCAAGCTTATTGATTGATTGACTGTAGACTTCAATCATAAGTGAGAAAGTTTGTACGTGTTTTTATTTTGTGAAGTCAATAAAGGCATCATCTTTTGTGCGGCTAGGGTTTTCACTCTCAGGTGGAGGGTTTTCCCAGGATAAGTTTTGTGTTCTCTAATCTTTGGTAATTTTAGTTTCTGTTCTCATTTTTGCATTTTGGTTAATGAAATTTAACACATCCGATGTTTGTCCAACATGTTGAGGGCGTACAGTCGCTCCCTCAAACTCTCCATGTCGCCAAGTTTGTTTTCAATGGCTATTTGAAGGCTTGGTACGATAAACTCCGCCGGTACAATAGCTTCCTGGTCGTACATCAACTGGAATGGTGTCTGACCAGTCGTTACTTTGTAGGTCGTGCAATAAGCCCATAGCACTGAAGGCAACTTCTCCTCCCAATCTTCCTGTTCAACCCCACATGACTTATAAATTACGGACACCAAAATCTTATTGGTGGCCTCCGCTTGCCCATTGAATATCAGATAGTAGGGGCTTGACATAGAATGAAAGATTTTGAACTCTGTTGTTAACAGCTTGATCACATGATTAACGAAGTGTCCTCCCTGATCGCTTGTCAGCTCGATGGGGATGTCATACCGTGTAATAATTTTCTCATAGATAAATTTGGCCGTACTCAATGTTGAGTTATCAAGTAAAGGTCGCGCTTCTACCCACTTAGTTAAATATTCAGTAGCCAAAACAATATAACGGCACCTCCGAGCATGGCTAGCCTTCAGCAGTCCAATAAAGTCCAGCCCCCACCGTTCCAACAACTCCTAAGCATGTGAGGGGTTGAGCGGCATGAAATCCCTCTTCAGCGGCTTTCCAGCCCTCTGACATGTATCACACCCTACGACCCACTCCCTGGCGTCATTGTACAACGAGGCCACCATAAACCTGCAAGCAACACTTTGCGTGTTGTTGTGTCCGGTCCCATATGTCCTCTTGTCGGGCCTTCATGTGCTTCTCTCAAGACACTGGGAACCTCTTCCTCCATAACACATCTTCGTAGCACCTGGTTTGGTCCCATTTTGTACAATAATCCATTTATCAATGAAAACGTCCTGCTCCTCAGGACAAGCTTCCTCCTTTCTCCTAGCAGCATGTCTCTCGCAAATTGTGATGTCGAGAGATATTCTCTAATGCTAGTGTACCACGCCAGCAGTACCGCAATGTGAAACAAGTGGGCATCCGGGAAATCATCATTGATGCCTTCTGGTGGTTATCCATATTTTATCCGCAACAGCTGGTCTGCGATCACATGGCTCTTTCCTGGCCGTACGATGATCGTGAAGGTGACATGGAACAAAATTAACCACCTGCTAACTCTTCCTTGAATGATAGGTTTATTCACCAAGTACATAAGCGCCTGGTGATCCACATAGAATGTGAACGGAGTCACCAGAAGGTAATGTCTGAATTTTTGTACGGCATAGAACATTCTGAGAGCCTCCCTCTCGGTCGTACTATAGTTCTTCTCAGCCTTAGACAACAATCTACTCGCAAAGTAGATTGGATGGTCTACCCGTACTCGCCCACCTAAGCCAACGTAGCACCTATTGCAAAGTTTGAAGCATCCACATGGAATAGACGTGGAACTCCTTGTCCCAATTAGGATATGCCAAAATCGGTGCACCCACAAGCCTTGTTTTCAACTCTTCGAAGGCTTCCCCCTATGTCGTCCCCCAAGTGTACGGTTTGCCTTTTCGCGTCAGTTTGTCTAGGGGGTACGAGACTTGCGCGAAGTTTTTGATGAACCTCTTGTAGTACCCAATGTGGCCCAGGAAGGATTTTACTCTAGTGACGTCTGTGGGGGGCTCCATCTTTACAATCACCCTCACCTTGTCAGGCTTCGTCTTCAATCCAGCCTTGCAAACAATGTGTCCCAATAGCTTCCCTTGCGGCACCATGAATCTACACTTCATCAGATTCAGTGCCAATCTCGCCTCCTGACCTCGTTCCATGCACTCCTAAAGGGCTACCAAGTGTGTATCTTGTCCACTCTAAATGGACTAGTCGTTGAGGAATGCCTTGAAGTTCCCCACCAACATCTTATCAAAGATGTGCAAAATTATCCTCTGGAAAGTCACTAGAGCATTACAGAGTCTGGAGGGCATCCAGTTATACGCGTAAACACCGTCCTCTACCACAAATGTGGTCTTTAGTTTATCATCTTCGACGATGGAGATTTGTTATACCCCGAAAACCTAGCCATGAATGAATACATTTCATGTCTCGCTACTTCCTCAAGAATGTTATCTGTAAATGGTATGGGGAAGGGGTCTTTGATGGTGACGGCGTTCAGGCACCAGAAATCCACACAGATGCGGATCTGGTTTGCCTCCTTCAGTGAGATGACGATAAGGGATACCCATTCACTAGTCTGGACCCGGAAAATAATGCTCGCCTCCAACATTCGCTCTATTTCTTCATTGACCTTTGCGGCATAGTTTTTATTCATTCCGTACCGGTTGGGCTCCAGGTACGAAAAAAATGTGGTGTACGCACAACTCCAGAGGCACTCCTTCAGGTCCTTGCATGTTCACGCGAAAACATCTTTGTACTCCATGACAATTTTAAATGCTGCCACCTTCAATACCGAATTCCAGTCGTCCCCTACCAATATGTTTTTGGGACTCGCTTCATCTCCGAGGTTGGTGACCTTCAACGAAGGCTCTTCATATTTTATAGGGTTCTCTTTGTCAAACTTGTGTATCGGAGTCTCATTCACTCGGGCTTCTCCTTGTATTCCTTGTACTCCGGCGAAAACAAGTCCTCTGACTCCTCGTCAACCTGTAGCATGTTACACTGAAATAGTTTGTAATCTTCCATCTGCCAGTGGAAGAGTTCGTTCATGGAATCCATGTCCTCTTCGGAGCATCCTTCAAGTTCCAGAACGCCTTCATCATTCGGCTCCATCTTGCGCTTTCTTTCGTCTACTCCTGTCGAGCCTTCTTCTGACTCTGACTCGAACAAGGATGCCAATTACTCGTTGACCATCTAAGTTCTTCAGTCGATTAAAAATTTTCTTCCTCTAGTCTCGATCGCCATGTTACGATTCCAATTGTGGTTCACTTTTGTTGTGACAAGCCACCCTCTTCCCAGGATAGTATCATACCCTTTCTTCTTTAGGGGAATCACCACGAAATCCAGAACGAAGGGTTGGGTACCAATTGTTACCCACTACACCATCAAAGTACCAATTGGCTTGATACCATGCTGGTCGGCACCCACTAGATTGAAGGTCGGCGGCCACAGTGTTGGTTTCTCGAGTTTCTTCCAGGTTTTCTCCAGTAACAGATTGACCCCTAATCCTCCGTCAATAATAGTGTCGGTGAGGATGGTCCCGAGGATGCCCATCTCCACCACCACGGGATGTCGGCCACTTTTCACCGCCAACAACATTGGGTCTATCGTAGGGCTAACCGAGACCTCTGTGCGCTCTACCATACGGGTAGGTATTGGTACGGTGCTTAATATGGCCGCCCTCAACTGTGGCATTCTCTCCAGAAGGTCTTGAATTTTAACTGGCACCTCCGTCTACAGCACTTGCCTAAGCATGTTTTGTTCAACTTTTGTACGTGTATGAGATGAAGTACTCATTGTATCATGGGTCTCTCTTCTTTCCGCCATCA
>MU227770.1:141116-154149 GCA_018584345.1 Thuja plicata
TTCCCTGCTTAGTACTGTAGATCTCTGCCATGATCTCGTTGTCGTCCTGAAGCAGTCGGAACTCACTCTGGAATGGTTTCTTCAATTCATTCCATGTGTTTACCTTTTTTCTATCAATGTCGGAGAACCAGTCGATGGCTACTCCATGCAGGGTCGTAAGGAACTGCACTACCCATTCGTCGTGGTCGGTCACCCCATTGGCGGACCAAATTGTCTCGCATGTTTTGCAGTGTCGTACAGGGTCGTCCTTGCCATCCCCTGTGAACTTTGGCAATATTTGTTTATTTGTCATTAATGCATTCTTTTGTGGCTTCGGTCTGCTGGGAAGCCATTAATGCGTTCTTTTGTGGCTTCGGTCTCCTGGGAACTCTTAAACCACTGAGAACTCTTGAACCACTGGGAACTCCTGTACCGCTAGGTACTCTTGAACTGTTGGGCACTTCTGAACCGCTGAGAACTTCGAACAGGTTGTCATCATTGTGCTCCTGTCACCTCTCGACACCGTCGACCGCACTGGTCTCTCCTACTTCTATGTTCGTGGTCTCCCTTTCACTTCGATACTCTGGTTCCACCCTTGGCAGTGTAATTGTAAGGTATCCCAACCTATGTCGAGTCTCCTCAATCAATTCAAATACCACATCCCATTCGACCACTCCTTTGGCCGCTTCTCCTTCAACCCGGTTACCCCCTTCAATACTGTACGCTTCGGTACTTCCTAGATTGCCTTCGGCCGCTTCCCTTTCCGATCGTCCCTCGGCAAGGCTTCGTAGCCTTCGCCTTCGCTCTGCTTGCTCTTCCAATCTTAGGGCCCGCTAGTAGGCCTTGTAGTCTTTTTCCTGTCCTCTTTGGGTATGGTTTCAATACTTATTCAGAATGTTTGGCATTAGTCTTTCCTCTCGTAGGGGTTGAGGATATTTTGATGCCTTCTACTGTCATCATGCTCGTCTTCTTCCCTTCGGCTATTTTCTTCGTACCGCTGCAAAATTTATTGGCGGCAGTTTTCTCTATAGGTCTCTTCTCAGCGGTTCTGCAGAGCAAGGAATGTTTGTGCCAACAGTCTGGGCAACCGGCATATCAACCAATCTACCGCGGGGCTTACACCGAATGCACTCCACACCGCGCTCTCTGGAACTTCCTCTTGTGCAACCTCCCTTTGGACATGAGTTTCGATAGACGCTTGTAGTAGGGATACAAAGTCTACGGTCAACGCCCTTTCACCTTCGCACAACTCCTCAAACCCTTCCTCATTTTCGCGACTGCTGCTTACACCTTTGTCCACTGGTTGGCCCATTATACTCACTTCGCAATTAACACTTCGTCATTCCCAGTTTCATATCGGCAACGGCGCAAGATGTTTGCCCCGTACGGTAACAGTTTAATGCATATGAGAATATAAGGAAATATAAGGAAACACAGTATATCAGAGAACTCACAGATACTTCTTTATTAATTTCATCAAATGTTTACAATGTATATCCACAGCAAGTACCACAATGCCAACATAATAATGACAATATCTCTTATTAGATGCAAGTTCATGACATATATAGATGCCGAGGGAGTTGCGAGTACCAACCGTCGCAACCATTCCCAACTACCTATCCCTCGACCGAACTAACAAGTACTAACAATACTTAGTTTTACCCGACAACAATTTTTCCTTAATGAGTCTAGCAACTAATATACATGATCTAGTTCCATTTAATGAGGCTAACAAGTATAGATTTGGAGAGACGCAATGAAGATTGAATCTACTTAATTGTTTAATTTTAGAAAAAAGACATGGGCATTAGTTGAATTTTTGCCAAGTTAAAAACCAATTGGTTGAGAGTGGATGTACCAGATCATAATTAAAACAAATCGTTTTATAAATACAAGAAGAGGCATGTTTGAAAAGGATTCAAACAAAAAGTATATATTGATTATGAAGATATTTTTGCAGCTACAGTCAATAACAATCTGTATGTTAATGGATATTGATGGCATAATCTGGTTAAATAAGATAAGATAAGATAACATAAATCTATTAATGTCCAACAAATGACCATAGAGAGGGTCCAAGGGACTATCGAAACAAACTAAAAGGCCAACCCATAGCAGGAACACAAAGCGGTGTCCGAGGAGAGAAAACGAAACAACAAAAGCAAGAAACAATACCCAAAATAAACAAGCAACCCATTAGCTGCACTAAACAGCCGAGGAAAAAACTTGAACGAAAGGATAAGTAATAGGGCAAGAAGGGATCCCACACCGTCTCTAAGGCCATCCGGAAGAAGAAGACTGCAGTTGAGTGTTCGTCCTGCCTGGCCTCACAGATCTAGAATGGCCAGAAGGAGGGGAACCGCGCTGTCACTTGGTACCACACGGAGGGAAAATCACCGTGAAGAAAGATGTGATGAGTCAGCTAGGGTGCAGTTTCGTGGGGAGCTGATGTGGTAGAGAGTGGTGCCGAAGTCTCAAGGCCTCTTGGAGATAGAGCACAAGGCACCACTTGATGCAGGAGCATCCTTGGGTCGTTGGCAATCTTGCATCACCCAAACAATATTTCCCTTCAATTTGTTCTTAGTTTTGTTTCATTTAGTAGTTTTGTGTTTCTTGTTGTGTTCCTTGGTTTTGGATCATTTGTTGCTGCAAACCTGAGGGTTTGTTCTGGACATCATGTCATACTTATGTCTAGGATCGCACCCCACTTGGATACTTCGCTACGGAGATATTAAAGATTCTTGGTCAGTTCAAAATGTTCTTCATGTTCTAACGGTCAGTTGGATTTTTCCGATCTTGCGAAGTAATTTTCTGATCGACGAAGCTTGGTGACTCATATCTCGATAATCTTGGATCATTGGCCGACTCTCTTGGATTGCGCGTCATTCCTACATCTTGGCAATGAGATCTTTATGCTTTGGTTCCTAACCTATATTGTGGTATTACATTTTCTTATCCTTGGAAATGTAATTGATCTGGTCGACATATGAGTTGTGAAGGCTCTATGTATTGAGGCATCTGATCTTTGTTAATTAGTCATTGGACGGTTCTCAGGAAATAACCTTGGAAGGTTAGCATTAGGGTTTAGGTCTAGATTTTTGTTATAATCAGGCATGTATGCCAAAAGTTTGTAATCTGCATGTTCGAGGCCAATGTGATGTAAATTTTTGATTCTATGATAATGCGAAGATCGGTTATAGCATGTTGATGGTCTATTCTTGTTTTCGAGTTGGTTGTTTCCACTGTGTTGACTCGTGCTGCATGGTTGGACCATCTCCATTGGGGAAACTTGGGTCATGACTACGTCAGATAGTATCAGAGCAAGGGATGTTCATATGTTAGCAGATCAAGTTCTTGAGCTAGCAAAGCCCTAGATGTGTTTGTTGTGGGGTGGTGGAGTGTGGATCTGGCCCGCAATTGCAGAGGCCTTGCGCAAGGGGATTGTTGAGGAGACTGACTAGTTGAGAACTTTGTTTGGACTGTTGAGGCATATCAACGGTGAACAGATCGCAAAGTTTGAGGTAGGCTACAAGTGTGTCTAGTAGATCGCCGAGTAAGAGGCAGTTAGCACCTTGTAATCAGAACGTTGAAGTTGAGGCAGTTGCACTTGAGGATTGGAAGGATGTTGCCTAGAAGGATGAACCCTAGAAGGCTAGAACAAATGGAGGATTTCCGAAATGAGATGAGAAACAAGATCTGAAGTGTATTGATTGGATTGCGAAGGAATCCTGAGACTGAGGAAGAATATGAGTAAGTTGTTGAAGATCTTAAGACTGTAGATGTTGAGATCCCTACAAATGAAGAAAGATTATTGAGAGCTATGGCACAAGTAAAGGTCATAGAATGGATATTTCTACTTTCACTGGTTCATTGCATCCTGGGGATTTGATAGATTGGATTGGTTAACTAGAAGATTACTTTGAGCTTGAAGATATTAGAGATCCACAGAGGGTTAGGTTAGCACACACTAAGTTCAAGGGTCATGCTGCCTTATAGTGGAAAGAATTGCAGAAAGATAAAGAGGAACATGGTGAAATGAAAATCGCTAGATGGAGGATGATGGTTGCTAGATTGAAGGCTAAATTCATTCCTGAGGATTATGAATTAGAATTGTTCAAGAAATTACAGAACTTGAAACAAAAGGACATGAGTGTGAAAGAATACACCGAGGAGTTCTATAAGATGACAATCAAATCTGGACACCAAGAGATATCTAAAGAGAAGGTAGCTAGGTATATTAATGGTCTGGGATTTAATATTCAGGATGAGCTAAGTATGCTAAGGATTTCTACAGTTGAGGATGCTTATTAGTATGGATTGAGGGCAAAAGATAAGTTAAAGATGAGATTGGGTAATCCGATAGGAAAGGAGAAGCAAGTGCATAGCAATGGCAAAGAGAAGCAAACAATTGAAATAGAACCTGATCAAAGGACACTTAGAAGAGGGAATGGTAGAAAGGAATTCAAAGGTACTTGTTTCAAATGTGGTGGCGTAGGACATAGGGTTTTTCAATGTTCTGAAAGGTCTAGTAAAAGTTTGGGTAAACAGAATCTTGTGGCACATGAGGAGCAGGCTACGGATGCACTGGTGGGAAATATGGCAGAACTTGAGACAAGGGAATCTCTTATGCTTAGGGGAATCATGTTGAGTAAGAAGGAAGCTGAACCTATACAAAGGAGGAATTTGTTCATGACTATTTGAAAATCAAGAGGTAAATGTTGCAAGGTTGTTATGGACAATGGTAGTACTAATAATTTGGTATTAGAAGAGATGGTGCAGAAGCTTGGCTTGAAGAGATTTAAACATCCTTGTCCTTATGGGATAAGTTGGTTTTCAAGTGATCACATGGTGGAGGTGAAAGAGCAATGTTTGGTTAATTTCAGCATTGGGCCTTACAAAGATGAAGTATTATGTGATGTGGTATCTATGAGTGTCTATCATGTTCTATTGGGCAGACCTTGGCAATATGATAGAGGACCTATTCATGATTGCAGAATAAATTTGGTCACAATAGAGAAGGATGGACCGAACTTTACTTTGGTTCCCTTGAAGGAGGCAGAGGGAAATGGTGCAAGGAATCTAAGCATGGTAAAGAGTTATTGTTCAGAGAAGCAGAATCTAGAGGTTGGTATGGATCAGAAGAAGGATCTTGAAGGCAAACCAGAGAACAAGTGGGTATCAGACTGTAAGAAGGGTAAAGTGAAGCTGAAGAAGACCTTGGTTGCTGATCAGAGAAAGGCATGCAGCAGAAGTAGTTCAGTTGTGCAAAAGAAAGGAGGTAGTGGTAATCATTTTTGTACGAATGTGAGATATGATAGAGAAAGTGAAAAACAGAGTAAACTGGTGGATTTGGCAGTAGAGGGAGAAGAAGTGTAGAGACAGAAAGTTGCAGATAAAGAGGGTATTTGGATCAAGAATGAGCATGGGATTTACATCCTAAATCCTGTCAAATGTTCATAAGTTTCTCTTATTGAACATTTTCTTCTCACCAGGGGTATCTAATGCAAGAGCATCCTTGGGTTGTTGGCAATCTTGCATCACCCAAAAAAATATTTCCCTTTCAGTTTGTTCTTAGTTTTGTTTCAATTAGCAGTTCTGTGTTTCTTGTTGTGTTCTTTGGTTTTAGATCATTTGCTGCTGCGAACCTGAGTGTTTGTTCTGGACATCATGTCATACTTAATGTCTGGGATCGCACCTCATTTGGATACTTCGTTGTGGAGATATTAAAGATTCTTAGTCAGTTCAGAATGTTCTTCATGTTCTAATGGTCAGTTGGAGTTTTCCAATCTCGCGAAGTAATTTCCCGATTGACAAAGCTTGGTGACTAATTGTAATGTCCCCAATTTAGCAGGTTCCAAGAATATGCAGAGGTTAGCTCATCATCGCGAGCTTCGTGAGCTAACGCATTGGTTTGAGGGTCTTAGTTAGTCGACTTACTATTTTTAGTAAGTCAGTGATGGCGGTTTTCATTTCTGGTAGGCACCTAGGCGTTATATTCAGTCGGTGATGATATTGGCACTTTCAGTGGTATATAGCGAGTTTAAGTTTATAAATTGCTTTTGGGCGCCTTGTGGGGGTATTAATCATTAATCCACATGGAATATAATCCTGAGTCTTAAAAGAAATGCTTTTAAGTGAAAGGTGTGTTGAAGAAGCCTTTCAAGTGAAAAGTGTCTTCATGAAGCTTTTAACATTGGAGTTATTTATTATTAATTCAAAGTTATTAAATAAAGGCTTCTAATTGAAAAGTGTATTGATGAAGGCTCTTTAGTGAAAAGTGTGTGAGAGAAGCTATTTTCCTTTGGTGTCTTGAAGAAGATATCTTTTATTATTATAAAAGCAATGCTTGTGAAAAAAAGCAATTCAAATTTTGCATGTGTTTATTGAACTTTCTGAAGAGAAGTGGTGACAACGATTCAGAATTTCAAGCTTGGAAAATTGTGAATTCTTCAGAGTTATACAAGCATTTGAGGTGTTGAAAGACATTTATATTTGCTAATTGGGTGACTCATTCATAGTTATATTTTGTGCTTAATTGTAAGAGAATTCAATTGGTTGGCAGCTATATAAGGGTTTGATATTATAAGTTTTATTCAGATTTGCTTGCAGAGATTAGAGAGACAGCAAAGGAGTTCAAAACACAGCCAAGAAAGATCAGCGTGTGAATTAATAATTGCAGCCACATTGAGTATGGTAGCTGCGGGAGTCTATGAAGGATGACGCCAAGCATTTGTTGAGGCGCATTTTGGGGTTTTATGGTATGTGGGGCTCAGTGTATATAGATGCCATGGATTTCTAGCATCCAGACTTTACCTGCACTTCTATTTGGCCAATAAATTCAAGCTGCGATGTAAATGCAAATCGGACTTATCTCAGATCTAATAGTAATTTTGTCCTAATTTTATATTTCAGAATGATAAGTATTTATGATTAACAATGTTTTAATTTGCAGATATTTGAGAGGACTAAGTATTAATTGATTTCGATACTTTCTAATGCCTCATTGAATGGCATTATATATATGAGCAATGGTCATGTCTTGAATAGACATGACTCCACAAAGTGGAGGCATGTCAATTCAAGGCATGACCTCTCACTTAATCAATCGTGCCATTTCACTTAAACGATGCCAATGAATTAGTAAGACATATTGATTGTCATCGGCGGTTATAGCATAGACTAATGACAACACTTAACGATATCGTTAAGGTTATTAACAAATACGATAATACTAAGAGTAATCGGGGAATCAAATAAGATGCCCGATCAATCATATATTGGTCAATATGAAATCTAATGCAATTCTAAATACAATCATACAGATCATAATACTCTTTATTCATTCAATCATCTTGGATCGATAATGTAATTAGCTTGAAAGATGATAGACAAAGAGTTTAGTGTTTAATGATATATCTCCATCGTTTATTTGATCGAAGCTACACATGTATTCAACACTCCCTCTTAGCTAGGGAAGATAAAGAGTATAAACAAGAACATATCACAATAATCTCTATGAATATGGATATCATCTAACTCATGATAAGAGTTTATCACATAACTCATGACAGGAATTATCACTTAACTTGTGATAAGAGATATATCACATATCTTGTGATATGAATTATATATCACCTATCTCGTGATATGATATATCACCCAACTAGCGATATAAGGAATCAAATATCACATAACTTGTGATATGAAGTATCACCTAACTCGTGATACGAAGTATCACCTATCTCGTGATACTAAAGGATATAATATACTCGAGAACATTACATTCGCCTCATATATCCTACTTATGGTATGTGCACTTGCATTGAATCACATAATGTCTACCATAACAAATCATGGCAAATCCATGAATCATAATGATATCAAGTCAGGTGATATCAATCAAATGATCTACTAAACATTACAAGATCGTCACCTTGCAATGTTAAATACAAGTGTTCATTATCTAAAAAGTTGTCACCTTTCAAAAATGTACACAGGGTGGGGGGAGGGCCCATAAAGTCATAGTCACACATATGACAAAAGAAGTTTACACACTAAACATCTTTAATACATTAGTACAAATCAAATTTGAAAATTTACATTTCAATCATACCAAGATTCTTCCTGGAGTGTTCAACTTTCACTCTGGAGAGAGGGTTGGTAAGAATATTTGTTGTTTGATCCTCTGTATTGATGTACTCCAACTAAATCACATTCCTTTCTACCATGTCTCTCACATAGTGATAAGGAATCTCTATATGCTTAGATGTATCATGAAATGCAGGATTCATTGAAAGCTTAATACAACTTTGATTATCACAGTAGATAATAGTAGGTTTAAGAGGCTCACCAAATAATCCCACGAGCAGTTTTTTGAGCCATACTGCTTCTCTTGCAGCAATAGAAGCTGCAATGTATTCGACTTCTGTAGAACTCTGAGCCACTGAAGATTGTTTTCTGCTTATCCACGATATAATAGCCGACCCTATACTGAAGCAACATCCCGAGGTCCTCTTTTGATCGGTAACGCTTCCAGCCCAATCTGAATCTGTGAATCCGTGAAGATCTAAATCAATCTTTCGATATTTGAGACCATAATTAAGAGTACCTTGAAGGTACCTCATTATGTGCTTTACAGGAACAAGATGTATCTCCTTGGGCTCACACATAAACTGACTCAAGGCATTCACTACATAACAAATATCTGCTCTGGTGTTGCCCAAGTACATCAGAGATCCAATCATCTGCCTGTAGAGGGTTGGATCTGCTAACTGAGAATCTATTGCTGCTTCCTTCAATTTATGAAGATTTATTTCCATGGGAGATGACATAGATCTACAGTTCATCATTCCAAATCTCTTTAATATATCAATGGTGTACTTCCCTTGATTCAGAACAATGCCATCTAATTTCTGCCAGACTTCTAATCCAAGGAAGTAGTGCAATAGATCTAAGTCCTTCATATCAAACTTTGCGGCTAGATCCTTCTTACACTGATCAACAAGGTGATCGTCTCCTATAATCAACAGATCATCAACATATACTATCAATACTAACATATTACCTTTTCTTTGCTTGAATGAGAGATTTGGGTCTGCATCATTCTTTGAGAAGCCTAATCCTACGAGGTAACTGTCAATTCTTTCATACCAGACTCTGGGGAGCCTGTTTAAGTCCATATAGGGCTTTCTTTAGTTTACACACATGTGATTCTGCATTGTGGATCTCAAATCCTTCAGGTTGCTCTAAGTAGATGTGATGTCCCCAATTTTAGCAAGTATTGGCAGTGGCTTTGCCAGCTCATCATCGCGACCCTCGTGAGTTGACGCCTGGTGTTGAGGGTCCCTGTTGGCGGACTTGCTATTTTTTAGTAAGTCTAGACTTACTATTTTTAGTAAGTCAGTTGGTCAGTGTTTATCTCTGCCAGGGCAGTATCGGCAGTGATCAGAACTTCAGACTCTGCTCAGAGTATGTAGTTCATTGGCTAGGGACTTACTATTTTTAGTAAGTCTATTTTTGGCAGTTGCCATTTTTGGCAATGCAGTGGGTGGCTATGGCAGTCGGTCATCACCAGCAGAGGATGCGGAATTTATCGCATGAGTTCATATTTATTAATTAATAAAGCCACGTTATTATAATAATACTTTATTATTATAATAACAATTTAGAAATTGTTAAAAAAGAGAGTTGTTAACTAATGCTCTTTTGGGAAACTGTGGCTTCAAAAGGTATTATAAATATGGGCTCATTCATAGGGATTGGCATCGATTGATCATATTATATTTTGTTTGTTTTCTCTGAGGAGAAGTTCTGATTTGTAAATCAAATCCCTTGCTGAGGTATAAGGGTTTGATACTGAATTAGTTTTGCAATTTGTTGTTGAAGTATAACAAATTGTAAGTGCTTCATCTCTCTACTGTATTTCTGTAGCTAAGGAGAGAATTTGATTTGTAACTGGAGATTATTGTCTGAGGAGATTGTGATAATCTTTTGGCACACTGAGAGTGCATATCAACTCTGAGATTGTTATTTGCTATTGAACTGTGGCCTGCTGAAGAGGTCGATTCAAGGTTTGGAGACTTCTGGTTTTGTTGCGGTTGTATGGTGTTGTTTCCATACGTTTGGAAAGATTGTGAGGTTGCACGTGGAGAGAAGGCAAATGATGAGACAGTTGGTGGCGTGCAACTCATTCAGGAAGGACAAATTCAGTCTGGAGAAGCTGCGTGTGGAAATGGAGAAGCCCCCATTAATTTTGGGTTCGCCGAATGCAATTGAAGAGCAAGCACGGATATACATGGGCCCGCGTTAAGACTAGTGGTTGGTTTTTTTGGCCCAACAACCAAGTCTGCCGTTTCTGGGCAGAGCATACACGGGTGTTGGAGGGATCATTGCTGGCAGTGCGTGGAGTATCTATCATGTGTGTTGGAGTGTTAAATGCAGGCCGCGTGTAGAGTTTGAGGCAAGTCACATGCTGGAAATTACATCACGGAGAGGACGTGGATGTATAGTTGGCTATCGACGTTGGAGTCTAGTCTCCTTGGCACATAAAAATTAAAGAGTCTGCTGCAGCCATCATTACCAGCTGACGTGGTTGCAGAAATTAATAAACAGGTTCTTTATGCATTGTATTTTGCTGAAGCATTAATAAAGTTAGTCAATCTGAAATTGTGTTTGAATAAATTCGTTGAATGTAATTTCCGAATTTCACCAAATAAGCATTTGAAATAATTGTGTATGGCTGGCTGAGAAATGTCAAATTGGATTTAAATATTTAAATAAGGGAGTTCTTGCTAGAAATTGTTATTTGTGATTGCAAATTCTATTAAGTCGTAGCAGAGCCAGGTTGGGCTCATTACAGTAGACCTCTTCTTCAATAGTCCCATTTAAGAAAGTAGTTTTTACATCCATTTGATGGACTTTTGATCCTTTGGTTGCTGCAATGGCTAGGACTGTTCTGACTGAGGTATATCGTGCAACTGGTGCAAAGGCTTCTTCATAGTCGGTTCCCTCCTTTTGTGAAAAACCTCTAGCTACAAATCTTGCTTTGTGTTTTTCTATACTGCCATCTGCAGAATGCTTGATTTTGAATAGCCACTTGGAAGAAACAACAAATTTCTCTTTTGGCCTAGGTACTATCTCCCACACATCATTTTTCAAGATGGATTGATACTCCTCTGTCATGGCATCCTTCCATACTTGGTGCTGGAGAGCTTCTGTAGCATTAGCAGGTTCTGATTTGATGAATTCACACATCAAAGCTACATAACTAGAGAATCTCTTAGGTCTTTTACTCTCCCTAAAACTCCCTGACAGAGCTGCATAAGTGTTTGCTTCTTCCATTGTCTTAGTAGCCCGGAGTGGTCTCTTCTTAGGATTTTCCAGATGTGATTTGTTCTTCATTTCTATCTTCCTCAGGATACTCCCTCTGAATCTCAGAAGCAGGATCCTCTTCTAGGTCTATGGGGGGAGTTTGAATTTCTAACTCAATAGAATTTCTAGCTCTTTTAAAAGTTGTCTTCCTCAAAAATCACAACTCTGCTTAGTTCAATGTCTCTGACCAGGCACATATATTCTATAAGCTTTTGAGGTTTCATTATAGCCTACAAAAATACCTTTTCTCCCACTAGGCTCTAGCTTGGTTCTTTTCTCTTTGGGCACATGAATGTAGACAAGGCAACCAAATATCCTTAAGTGACTAATGTCTGGTTTTACACCAGTGAAAGCTTCTTCAGGAGTTTTGTCATCAATGTGAGAGTGAGGACATCTGTTCTGTATGTAGATAGCAGTGCTAGAGGCTTCTACCCAAAGTGATGTTTCTATGTTTTGATCAAGTAATATTGCCATAGCAACTTCTACAATGGTTCTATTTTTCCTTTCAGCAACCCCGTTTGGTTGAGGGTTGTAGGGTACAATGAACTTTCTCTTAATCCCAGCATTTTTAAAAAATTCTTTAAAAATATCGGATGTGTATTATCTCCCATTATCTGTCCTTATTGTTTTAACTTTCCTCCCAGAAGAGTTTTCCTTTAAGAGATTTGAATTCCTTAAACCTTCTAAGGATCTCCTCAAATTCTTTACATTTGAGGAAATAGATCCAAGTCTTTCTAGAGAAGTCATCAACAAAAATTACATAATATACGAAACCCCCTAAAGAAGGTACAAACATGGGTCCACATAAATTTGAGTGGACTAGTTCTAATACATCATTTGTTTTACTAGAACTACTTTGGAAAGATCCTTTTGTGTTTTTCCTTAAGGGACACTCCTTGCATGCCCCTGAATGATATTGTTTGAGTTTGGGTAAACCTGTGACTAGTTTTTCCATAGAAGATAGGGCACGGAAATGGAGGTGTCTTAATCTCCTATGCCATATTTTATTAGAGTCTGCAATTTCATGAATTAGGGCAAGATTTGGCTCAGTACATAATTTATATAGATATCCTTGTCTATAACCTATGGTTTGAGCCTTCTTAATAGTAGAGTTCTTTGGCCATGCCAACACTTTACTATCCATGAAGGTAACCCTATATCCATTGTCTTCAAGTGCAAATATGGAAATCAAGTTCCTCTTGATACCTGGTAAAAACAATACTCCGGTGAGTTGAATAGAGATACCGGACTTCAATTTGATGGTACATGTTCCAACACCTCTGACTGGATGTGTAGAGTCATCTCCAATTATCACTTCCTCATCAGTTTCTTCTACCATGGAGTCTAAGAGTTCCCTAAACCTAGTGATGTGTCTTGATGCTATCTATAACCCAAGTATTGGATTTATTTCATACTTAGTTTGAAAGTGCAGAGTAGAATACATATTTCTCAGTTTCATGCTCTGTCTTAGACTTTCCTACTTTGGCAAATGATGCTTGTTGCTTTGTTCTATCAGGGCATCTGACTGCATAGTGCCCATACTAATCGCATCTCAAACATTGGATTTGTGAAACATCTTTCTTGGATGAACCCTTCCCATGGTAGCTTTTCCTCTTCTTGAAGTGCTTCTTCTTTCCTTTCTTGTGAGAATTTGCATTCAAGACATGGAGATCTTCATCTA
>MU227770.1:154228-195498 GCA_018584345.1 Thuja plicata
TAAGTGTTAGCTCCTTACTTTCAATCTGGTATCCAAGTGTTGATAGTTGATCCCTTAGTGCAGATATTCTCATAAAGTATGCGTTGATAGATTCTCCTTTGTTCATACTTATATGATTGATTTCTCTTTTTAGAGCCAAGGTCCTGCTGGAATTATTTATTTTGTAAGTGCTTTCAAGTGACTTAAACATATGATATGCGGTCTCATGTTTTGTCAAGATTGGCACGATATGATCTCTAACTCCAACAACTATGATTTTCATTGGCTTTTCATTTCCTTCAATCCATATCGTCTTCTCAGGATCATTCTCAGGTTCTGCTTTATTTTCTTTCACAAATGACTCAACTTCATTCTCTTTCAATATCATCATAATCCAGAACTTCAATGATGAGAAGCTATTTCCTCCTTCTAGCCTATCTTCGAATCTTACACTTGCCATAGAAGAATGTGATGTACTTTGATTTAAATCTGAATATCTCAAGTTCAATCGCTGCTTGGATCCTTCTTAACGTGGCTCTGATACCATGTAAATGGAAATCGGACTTCTCTCAGATCTAATAGTAATTCTGTCTTAATTTTATATTTTAGAATGATAAGTATTTATGATTAATAATGTTTTAATTTGGAGATCTTCAAGAGGACTAAGTATTAATTGATTTCGATACTTTCATATGCCTCATCGAATGGCATTATATATCTTAGCAATGATCACGTCTTGAATAGACATGACTCTAGAAAGTGGAGGGATGTTCATTCAAGGTGTGACCTCTCACTTAATCGATCATGCCATTTCACTTAAACGATGCCAATGAACTAGTAAGACATACTGATTATCATCGGCGGTTATAGCATAGACTGATGACAACACTTAACGATATCGTTAAGGTTATTAACAAATACGATAATACTAAGAGTAATCGGGGAATCAAATAAGATGCCCGATCAATCATATATTGATCGATATGAAATCTAATACAATTCTGAATACGATCATACAGATCCTAATACTCTTTATTCATTCAATCATATTGGATCAATAATGTAATTAGCTTGAACGATGATAGACAAAGAGTTTAGTGTTTAATGATATATCTCCATCGTTTATCTGATTGAAACTACACATGTATTCAACATACGATAATCTCCAGGTTTTTGATATTGCTAAATAATTATATTTCCATGCATTGTTCATCATTGAAAATAGTTTATTTCCTGCAACTGAATAAAGAGGAATTATTGTGAATAGTTGCTGCAGTTAGTTTGTATGCAAACTGTATGACGAAATGTCTTTGAATAGTCTGGTGCATTTTCAGAATGATATATCTGCCAAGTGTTTGTCTTAATGTCTATTTTAAGTATGAATGAAGTTAAAAGATAAAATCAGATAATTGGTAAAACCAACTTTATTAGCTTGCCTGCAAAGTGTTTGATAAAATGTCAAACATTTGAAAAGTAAAGCAATTTGGTGTTTGTCAGAGTTAGAACCAGCAAGGGTTCTTACAGTAGTATCAAAGCTTGCAAGCAAAGTGTTTGACCAAATGTCAAACATCCAAAATTAAACCACAGTTCAGTGTTTTTTTAGAGTTAGAACCGGTTGGGGTTCTTACACTCAATCTCGATGTTCTTGGATCTTTGGTCAACGTCTCTCTTAGATCACGCATCATTCCTACATCTTGGCAATGAGATCTTTATGCTTTGGGTCCTGACCTATATTGCGGTATTACGTTTTCTTGTCCTTGGAAAATGTAATTGATCTGGCCGACATATGAGTTTCGAAGGCTCTATATATTGAGGCTTCTGATCTTTGTTAATTAGTTATTGGGCAGTTCTCAGGAAATAACCTTGGAAGGTTCTTATTAGGGTTTAGCTCTACATTTCTGTTGTGATCAGGCATGTATGTTGAAAGTTTGTAATCTGCATGTTGCAGGCCAATGTGATGTAAATATTTGATTCTATGATAATGTGAAGATTTGTTATAGCATGTTGATGGTCTATTCTTGTTTTCGAGTAGATTGTTTCCGATGTGTTGACTCCTGTTGCATGTTTGGACCATCTCCATTGGGGAAACTCCGGTCACGACTGCGTCACCTTTGGTCAATGTACCTAAAGGAGGAGAGACTGAGTCTCCTTGAACAAGCACTAGAATCTCCCTCTGATCTAATAGTATATAGGACAACGGAAGATGAAATGAGTCTCAGTCTCAACCTCACCCATGCTACAAAGCTGGCAAATCTTATCCTCCTTAGTTGTCTGATGGTTGGTCTCAATGCAGAGCCGATGTGATCTCACTCTGAAGGAGCCAAGGGAGATATGGAGCACATGTGACCAACGATGGGAAAGGTAAGAACGGCAGACAATGATCCTGTCCCGAATGTCGAGAAAGTGCTCAATGTAAAAATCCATCTTTGGGTGAAACCTCCCATGGGGATTAACACAAGTGATGTGAATATACTGTCTATAAATGTCCATCCTGATGTGCATATTCAGCTCCTGCCGAGATGGAAGGAGATGAGAGGGCACATCCAATGAGTAATGGAAACGAGGAAGTCGATCAATCTCGATCCCAATCAAACCTAACAGAGTCACGGTTTGAGCAAGCCAGCATCAAGCCCGAACTGAGGTGTTTGAAATCGCAATTGCCTCCGATGGGCGGTAATCAATATAGGAATACCTGTGACGCCCCTCTTAGGAGTCCGAAAAGCGCCAAAGGCAATGTGAGAACCAAACCAGGTACAACATGGTACCCAATTTGAAAGGATGGGCACCAAACTCCGCAAGGACAATACTATGAGGGATGTATTGCTTGCATCTGATAATGCGCCAAAGGAGGGTTTGTGCCAGCTCCACCAAGGCCCAACCCGACTCAAACAGAGAGGGTCGCCAAACAACTGAGCCATAGAGCACCGTCGGTATAATCAGAGTGTCCATAAGTAATCTTGAAAGTGGTGTCCCGAAAGTGATTCTGAAAACACTCGCTCAAGAAGGGCCAAAGAACCATACCCTTTGTTGATGCGAGGTTATAGGGCCGGTCACATGCTGAAGCGAGGGCTGGAGAACTTGACCCCTAGATATATGTACGAAGAAGAGATCTCCACCTCAACACCCTGGAAAAACAAGTGGAGGTGAGAGGTCTTAAGACCATTGAATACCATCACCTTAGTCTTACCTAGGTTAACTATCAACTGCCGTAAGTTCAAACACTTGAGATTTACTAAGGTCCTCATTCAAGAAGATATTCGAAGGCAAGGAGAACAATTTCGTTTGGCTTTAAGAGCCTGAAGCCTATCAGTTTTTGATAGATACGAATGAACAAAGTGGAGTCATAGCCAACCCATGCCCTATCCAAGGTAATTGTAATGTCCCCTTTCTAGAATAGGATTTAATTAATAAATAATAAATTAATAAACGAAAAATATTAATAAATTATTACAAAATTTACTATTAAGTTAGCTATATTATTAATATAATATTATATGAATGTAATAATATTATAATCTATTACTTAACATAAAATGTAAATATAGATATAATATTAATATTGGAATAATTAAATATTAACTAAATAATAAATAATAAGTAAAATAAATAACAAGTAAATTAATAAATTATAAGTATGAATATAAAAGTAATTAAGGGTCGAACCATTCACGTATGAAGAAGCCCGATTTTCCATTGCCATTAAATATGTAACGGAGATAGCATGTGGTTTGGCGTTGCAAGGAACAAGTATTCTTCGGTAAGTTGGATTCCAACACATCATGTCACAGATGCACAACTTTCACGCATATTGTGTTATTGGAGCAAAGGAAATTTTGAATGGACACAGCTTGGCCTTAACTATACCGTACAATCCCTTACCGATTTAAAGCCAAGCAATATCTTTTGATTTTCTTATGAGCTGATAAAAGATAAACCGTCGACCATCTAGCATATTATTATCGACCAAATCTACGATGAAGGACAATCAATACCATTAGACTCTGAGTCAGAGACGATAAGGAGTATAGACGCCTTGAAAGACTTCAATCATCAACAGAGTGATATAACGTTACGAGTTAGAATTCAATCACTTGGAATGGACTGATATTATTAGGTAACTATAATATCGGCAGCACTAAAAAAGGATATTAATTGGTCAAAAGAGAAGTGACTTAGGAGTATAGAAGCGATTGAGTATATTATACACAATCAATAAATAAACATGGTACTCGACGATACAAACATATAGCAAACCTTTATATCAAGAGCAATCATTATAGTCACTACATTCAAAACATGATTAATTTGCTTCAAGAGATCTCATACACATGGCAAAGACAGGTTAAGTCATTAGTTAGTCTAAACAATCACCTGAATGGGACATTAATTAAGAGGTGCAAATTACTCACTTTATGGAAGGTATTAACCCATGATCACACCCCTATCATAATATATTAATGAGGTCGGAATACCAATTGAGGGGATCATACATTTTTCTATCTAATCTGCATTCAAAGTTGTTATCATATTAAGGAAGAAGTGGCCTTCTTAAAGCAACTCAGTCATACATATTTAAAGACATTACTCAAGCAACATCAAGAGACATTTGAATTTTAACTTCTCATCTCTTATTCAATTCAGGATAAAGCGGGTATCTAGAATTATTATATTTCATACAACCTGAGAATAATAGATCCATATTTACATTAGAAAAGAAAAATCTCATTACCATTTCATAGGGAAGAAATCTGGAACCGCATATAATTAACATGGATATAAGACCAAATCAGAAAATAACATATAATTCAGAATAGTAGAATTTATGCCATACCCCAACCAAGCAAGATATCAATATCAGTGACATACTTACACTTTGGAACCAATATAATCTTATAACTGATCATTATATTATAAGGATTCCATCAATCCAACATGTTGATCAATATTTAGATCAAGTCACTCGTCATACATCTACTAGTATTGTATAAGATATCTTTGCATAATCAGAACAGTACAAGACATACTATTTCATTCATTTTCAGATAGATCTTATTGTCTAAGGAAATGAGATAAAGATTAATCTTCATCTTTTGTTATTGCATTAACAACAATGTAGAAACCATTGCAAATAAGAAGATTGTTACTCCATAAGTCCTTGTGGCAATCTAAAGAATAGAGTATGAGTTTTAAATCAAAAGAAGTCCCTTACAACTGAAGTTTTGAGAACATTGTCCCGATATTCCAAGCTAGCTAGGCAGGGGACATTACAGTGCTATCAGAGCATAATCCTGCCATCCTGTGAATTTGGTTCATGCAAACTTATCAACGCACCAGGGGAAAAAAAGCTATGGCAGAGCAACTAGCACAAGAGTTAAGAAGCTTCACGGAACAGACCAATGAAAGGTTCGAAAGAACCAACCAATTGATACTCCAGGCCATCCAAAACATGAACAAAAGCAATCATAATGAGAGACCCAATCCCATTCTAGGGAGAGATACTCACTCCAATCATTCTAAAAATGAACATTCAAGAGAAGAACCCATTACATATGAGGAAGAACCAGCCACAAATAGTGTAGAAGAACTTGCCAAAATGTACACAAGGTTAGAACCGGGAATCCAGAGACTTATTCCCTTTAAAGAATATTATGAGACCAAAACCATGGCAAACAGAAATAGAAGAAAAAATCATGGAGACAAAGATCTTAAAGCAAAAATAGGTAAGATGTCCCTACCATGTTTTGATGGGTTAGGAAAGGACACCGCTCAATCTTGGGTCCAAAAACTAGATACATATCTATGCCTCAGCCCCATGACTGAAGAAAATGCCATTAAGTTCGCCCTACTCCACTTAACTGGGTCAGCCCACAATTGGTGGTACCATGGCCTAGCTACTCTAGGACATAAAAATATCACTACCTATAGTGAATTTACCCAAAGACTCATGAGTAGGTTCAACCAAAGAGATCCTGAATGGTACTTCCAAGAGTTAACCCATCTTAAACAAACGGGGACTATAGAGGAATTCGCCAATCAATTCCAAAGTCTATCCGTTATGGTTCTGAATCTACCCAAAAGAGACTCACTTATTTGTTTATTGAGGGGCTCAAAGACTCCATCAAAATTGTAATAAATCCTCAAGAACCTCAAAAGCTGGAAGAAGAAACACAAAAGGCCAAGAAGGTTGAATCAAATTCTTCAAAGGAAAGAGATAAGAATGTTTTGACTAAGACACAACATAGATATGAGGAATCAAGGAAGGATGATCAGGGAAGGAAATGTTATTTCTGCAAAGAATAGTGGGATACAGGACATCGATGCCAAGGGAGAGATGAAATAATGAAGAAAGGTATATGTTTTAGGTGCAAAGAGCCATGGGAACGAGGGCACAAGTGCGGAAAAAGGAGCCAAGTGCATAGAATTGAAGCAACACAAGATGAAGAAACACCACATAAGAGAACAAAGTATGATCAAGGAGATCTCAATAACATCCAAGCAGAAAAAGGAGCAGAAACCCAATGGAGATTTGAGGAGGCTCAACCCTATATGTGACAAAAAGTTTGTGTTAGTCAGTAATGCAAAACTAGTGATTAATATATTTATGTAAACTTGATTTGTTGTTAATAAACATTTAATGAACTAAATAAGGACATTCTTGGTGAGCGTCAAAATCTTCATTAACGGCATTCTTGGTGAGTGTCGAGACATTCTTGGTGAGTGTCAAAACTTAATTTAGACATTCTTGGTGAGCGTAGAGGCTTGATCAAGGACATTCTTGGTGAGTGTCAGAGCTTGATCAAGAGACATTCTTGGTGAGTGTCAAAACTTGACTTAGACGTTCTTGGTGAGCGTCGAGGCTTGATCAAGGACATTCTTGGTGAGTGTAGAGCTTGATCAAGAGACATTCTTGGTGAGTGTCAAAACTTGATTTAGACGTTCTTGGTGAGCGTCAAGGCTTGATCAAGGACATTCTTGGTGAGTGTCAAACCTTGATCAAGAGACATTCTTGGTGAGTGTCACCACTTGATTTAGACGTTCTTGGTGAGCGTTGAGTCTTGGTCAAAGACATTCTTGGTGAGTGTCAAAGCTTGATCAAGAAACATTCTTGGTGAGTGTCAGAGCTTGATCAAGAAACATTCTTGGTGAGTGTCAGAGCTTGATCAAGAGACATTCTTGGTGAGTGTCAAAACTTGATTCAAACGTTCTTGGTGAGCATAGAGGCTTGATCAAGGATGTTCTTGGTGAGTGTGAAAACGTGATCAAGAGACATTCTCGGTGAGTGTCGAAACTTGATTTAGAACTTCTTGGGGAGTGTTGAGGCTTGATCAAGGACATTTTAGGCAAGTGGCCAAGGTTGATCAAGAGACATTTTTGAAGGAGCAGAGCAACACTTAACAAAGAAGTGCTACAACAAATCAAGATAAGTTTTTGAATTGTTCTTAAATTGAATAATATGATGACATATTTTCAAATTGATAAGTTTATATTTATGAATCTATTGTAGTTCTAACCTCAAGTTGAAATTTTTCGTTTCAGGATTATTCAAACCAAACTTGTAAAGAAAAATGATATCAGGGTTGTGCGGTTGAAGAAACTCGTATTGGATTGACATTGCTTGAGGACAAGCAATTTTGGGAAGGGTGGACTGTAATGTCCCCCTTCTAGAATAGGATTTAATAATAAATAATAAATTAATAAATGAAAAATAATAATAAATTATAATAAAATTTATTATTAAGTTAACTATATTATTAATATAATATTATATCCAGGTTACCTGGAGACGGGAAGACTTGGAGGTCTCTGGTACTGGTACTAGTACCAGTACGGCTATTTTTCAAAAATAGGAGACAAGGATACTTGGAGACAGCAAATTTTTTTTTAATATAATTTAATAATTTCTAAGAAATACCATAGATTCATAACATAGTGCTTTGAAAACAAGAACAATGGAAAGTTATAAGTATGAACATTGAACATTAAAAAATTAAAGAGTCAAAGACTAATACTAAATAGTAATGTCATATTAATATAGAGTCAAATAGTTAAAAACTCACATTGCATATCTCATAGTCATCTGATTTCTGAATATTGCATATGATCATCATCATATCAGATTAATAGTTGTTGAGATTATCATTATATATTGAAATTTGAAATTAAAAAATACATAGTTTGATGCTAAATCGCTGATATGCAAACAAAAAACACAGAATTGTAAACAAAAATCAGAAATCTATCTAGTATCATCTACTCCACAAGGCTGTGATCATCCATCTCAAGGTCTTCAGCTATGATGTTGTCCAGAAAATCATCACTCTCCAACGCAGGTTCCTCTGATTGTAGTAAAACTGGGGGCAATTCATTAAGGCCATCTGGTTCAACCGCTTATTCCACCATGGTCAAAATGACTTAAATCATTTAAAATCGCCTTGCTAAAAAAAACATCAAAATGAGGATTAAATCATAAAATGACTTAATTTTGTATTTTAAATTTGTTTTTTAATCAGGAGACAGGCAGGAGACTTCATTTTTTGGAATCGGAGACTCAAATTCTTCGGGAGACTTCACCATGAAGTCTCCAACCATTTTTGAAGACTCTGGAGACACGAAACTCTCGGAGACGCATCTCCGTCTCCAAGACGCGTATGAAGGGGGGGAGACGGGTCACCGGGTAACACTGTATTATATAAATGTAATAATATTATAATCTATTATTAAACATAAAATGTAAATATAGATATAATATTAATATTGGATAATTAAATAATAACTAAATAATAAATAACAAGTAAATCAATAAATTATAAATATGAATATAAAACTAATTAAGGGTCGAACCATTCACGTATGAAGAAGCCCGATATTCCATTGCCATTAAATATGTAACGAAGATAGCATATGGTTTGGCGTTGCAAGGAACAAGTATTCTTTGGTGACTTGGATTCCAACACATCATGTCACAGATGCACAGCTTTCACGCATATTGTGTTATTGGAGCAAAGGAAATTTTCAATGGACACAACTTGGCCTTAACTATACCATACAACCCCTTACCAATTTAAAGCCAAGCAATATCTATTGATTTTCTTATGAGCTGATAAAAAACCGTTGACTATCTAGCATAATATTATTGACCAAATCTACGACGAAGGAAAGTCAATACCATTAGACTCTAAGTCAAAGACGATAAGGAGTATAGACGCCTTGAAAGACTTCAATCATCAACAGAGTGATATAACGTTACGAGTTAGAATTCAATCACTTGGAATGGACTGGTATTATCAGGCAACCATAATATCGGCAGCACTAAAATAAGATATTCATTGGTCAAAAGAGAAGCGACTTAGGAGTATAGAAGTGGTAGAGTATATTATACGCGATCAATAAATAAACATGGTGCTCGATGATACAAACATATAGAAACCTTTATATTAAGAGCAATCATTATAGTCACTACATTCAAAAGATGATTAATTAGCTTCAAGAGATCTCATACACATGGCAAAGACAGGTTAAGTCATTAGTTAGTCTAAACAATAACCTGAATCGGACATTAATCAAGAGGTGCAAATTAATCACTTTATGGAAGGTATTAACCCATTATCGCACCCCTATCATGATTTATTAATGAGGTCGGAATACCAATTGAGGGGATCATACATTTTTCTATCTTATCTTCATTAAAAGTTGTTATTGTATTAAGGAAGAAGTGGCCTTCTTAAGGAAACTCAGTCATACATATTTAAAGACATTACTCGAGCAACATCAAGAGACATCTGCATTTTAACTTCTCATCTCTTATCCAAGGCAGGATAAAGCGGGTATCTAGAATTATTATATTTCATACAATCTGAGAATAATAGATCCGTATTTACATTAGAAAAGAAAAATCTCATTACCATTTCATAGGGAAGAAATCTGGAACCGCATATAATTAACATGGATATAAGACCAAATCAGAGAATAGCATATAATTCAGAATAGTATAATTTATGCCATACCCGCACCAAGCAAGGTATCAACACCAGTGACATACTTATACTTTGGAACCAATATAATCTTATAACTGATCATTATATTATAAGGATTCCATCAATCCAACATATTGATCAATATTTAGATCAAGTCATTCGTCATACATCTAGTAGTATTGTATAAGATATCTTTGCATAATCAGAATAGTACAAGACATACTATTTCATTCATTTTCAGATAGATCTAATTGTCTAAGGAAATGGGATAAAGATTAATCTTCATCTTTTGTTATTGCACTAATAGCAAAGTAGAAACCGTTGCAAATAAGAAGATTGTTACTCCATAAGTCCTTGTGGCAATCTAAAGAATAGAGTATGAGTTTTAAATCAAAAGAAGTCCCTTACAATTGAAGTTTCGAGAACATTGTCCTGATATTCCAAGCTAGCTAGGCCGGGCACATTACAGTAATGTTGGTGATTTCCAGTTGTTCACTGAGAAAGGTGTATCCTACAGATATCGGATCGGTAGTGATACGTGGGAGTCCACGAACCTTGAGATTCAATTCACGTGTTCGCCTAGTTCTTTCTTCCATGAGTTTTGATTGAACAAGCTTCTCAACCCCGGCAAGAGGAGCGCTGTTATTTTTGCAAACATAGGCCAAACTTTTAATTTGTTTCTCCGTCGCACATTTCAGGGAATCCTGCCTGTAACCCAATTCTGACTGTTTGTTTTGGAGTTCAAGAATGTCACTATTCACTGTCGACTGTTCGGTGTTTGCATGAAGAAGTCTTTTGAGGTCTGTGTTTTCATCTAACACCATGGAGACCCTGTCTGAGATTTCCTGTAGGGAGATTTTCAGGGAGTAGTTTTCAGATTCAAGCATACTAACCCTATTTAGAAAGTCCAGGATGGAAGCGTTGTCTGACTTACGCTGGTAGGTGTGCAGCAGTGTGATAGAGAGTGCAGGATCACTATTAGTGTCCATGCAGCCAGAGCAAGGTAGGAGCACAGAGAAATTAGACCAAGTAATAAGACCGAGAAATTAGGTAAGAAAAGGTCATCTCAGATGCCACACCAAGAAATCAGACAGAGAACAGATTTTCCTTGCGCTCAGATCTGTTGTCGTCAACCTATGCACAGCTCGATTCTCAGTGAATTCCGAATCAGACAGAGAGTCGTGATTGGAGTCCCGATTTATCAATTTGTCCAGAAAATTAATGTGTTGTGCTCAGATCTATTGAGAATCAGACAGACAGTCGTGAATGGAGTCCAGATTTATAAAATTGTCCAGAAAATGAATGTGTTGTGCTCGGAAATGTCCTTGTGCTTAGATATGTTGTAATCAAACTATTATTTCCTCTTCTTACATTGTGTTCAAAGATCTGTTGTGATCTTTTGACGTTGCCAGAACCTGTGACTGCGTAAATAGATGCTCGCTGCACAAGTATTTGACTATGTAAACAGGAGCTCGACGTAAGGCAAAGCAAAGGAAGGCTCAAAACCAGAGCCGCAGAAAACGTAGACAGCACCAGCAACCCCTACTGGTAAGATGAAGGAAAGAAAGAAAGATTCACACAGAATAAAGATCGCAGAAGCAGAAACAGACTCGAACAAAAGAAAGAAAGAAGCCTTCCAGACTGAAGAATGCAGGCACAGGATCAAAGAGGAAGGAAATACGATCATAAGCCAGAAGCCTAAAGCTCGTCGTGAAATTCTTTCGATATGATGATCCTACGAATGATTTGTATTTCCATTCGTTCGCTCGCTGCAAATCTTCCGTGAATTGACCTCTTGCTGCAAATCTTCGATGAATTGACCTCTCGCTGCAAATCTTTGCGCTCAGCGCTCAAATAAATCTTTGCGTTCAAACAATTGTGATCCATTATCGTAATCCAGAAGATTCATCAAAAGAATGTAAGGAATAATGAAGACTTCCATGAAGTATATATAGGTTATTCTATCATACTTAAGATAAAAGATTATCCTCAGATATGTTTGCATGAAGAACCAATGCATTTGTGATAAGCTGGACTAAATCAATTTTGACCAACTTAAAAGCACCAACATTCCTTCAAACATTTTGCAGGTAGTCAGATATGAAGCAATTTTTGAGTGCAAATATTAAAGGTTATCGCTACTTGAATTTTCAGTCATGAGTCCTTAGAAATCATTGCATTGACATAGAATTTTGTAAGAACTTTTCGTCAAAAAATTTGCACTCAAAGTGAGTTTGACATGATTTCACAGATAGTTATCATATGACTGATTTCTCCAGTGTAAATGCTGTTTAAACTTTAAATGTCCTTTCCCATACAAAATTCATAGGAAATGTGTACAACACATTATTTGATAAATGTAAGTGCTGCTACAGCCAACTAGAAGTTACAGAAATATTTAAAGGAATTTATGATAACACAAAATGCTACTAAATTAATGGCTGACCTCTTGAAAGCTTTCGCCAGTTCAAACAGCATTCAAACCAACTGCACTTTTCTTCCCCAAAGATGTACGGTAATGTCTAAGAAAAGTTCAACCCCTTTAGAACGCAGATGGCAGCCTTGGTGATGTGGCGGCTACATTTTCGTCGCCAGCACCAATCCTTTTGGAGCCTTTGTACGCTGCAATAGCACGTGCAATACCTCCAAAGTCTAAGACAATGTATTGCCCTTCCTTTCCTCACCATAAGAAATGTATGACAGCATCACCAACATGGGAAACATGGTACTACTCCTGGTGGGCTTGGGTAAGGCACGACGGGCTTCGACGCAACATTAAAATATTTTATTCTTTTTATTGCTTCACTTCTTAGCACCCACAACAAAATAGCTCAACCAATTTCATCACCAAATAATATATGTGAATGGCACTAAATACTAGGAAATCCAATTGAATACATCTATTGTGTTGAAAATTAGAGAACTCAGTGAATTATCGTTTGCCTGCAAACCTCTAATAAATTATTTAATCTTCAACCTATAAAGAAGATATTCTTTTTGACACCCAAACCTTTGAATTCGCCTCTGAATCCTGTGTATCTTTGATTCACCTGTGAATCCTATGTCTAGCCACCACGCTGAAATAGGTTTTCATCCAATCAACCAAAAACCCAAGGGTTTTTGTCCTACTGTTTGCTGAACCGAAGGCACAAGCTTTGAAAATAAACTCCCAAGACTCTGCAAGTTGAGAATGAATTGCTTTTCAGAGCTCAACTCTTTTATATCCCCTCTTTGAGAGAATTGCTTAATTTTCTTTACTTTTATTTCATATTATTGCTCATAAAGTGACCCATTTTAAGAATTTTCCATTGACATAAACATATGGTCAATTTATTAAAATATACAAGGTTCAGCTGTTAATTAATTGAGTATACTGTATAACTAATCCCCAAGAGTTTAGGACAATTTAAATTTAAATTTAAATTAATTAATTATTTCCTAAAAAGGCCCAAAATTATCCTACGGGAATAAAATAGGCTAAAAGGGACACTTCTAGCAACTCGATGGAAGGGGACATTATAGTGTTCTTACATGTTACGTAAGGTAAAAAGATGGTCTGTAACTCTAAAAAGACTTTATATGGTCCAAAGTCTTGTCTGTTTGTATTTTCTCCCTAACTTAGATACCTTACTTAGACATGTCAATATTTGTTCAGATGATGTTCCCTTCAGAGTCCTATTTTAATGGCACAACAGAACTTTTAAAGTGTATATAACTTTTCACATGATTACACAAATCTACAATACTGGGAAAAAATTGAATCTATATAATTATTGAAGTTCAACAGAATTTTTATCATTAACATGAAAGTCTATTGTTTCAGGTATCTAACAGATTGTAACATCTATTAAAATAACCTGAATGATCCAAACGATAAATGTACACACCTTGTGATCGAAATCAGCCATCTTAAGAACTATGGGAACAATTATGGGTTTCGTAGCTGATTTCTCAGATTTTGTTAGATTTTCTGCCTTTGCACCATGTTGTCTTGTAGATGTTTTCCCTGCAAGAGCATAGCACATCATGGTAACACCAACAAAAAAAGAATTTAATTTAAAATTATGTATTCTAGAAGTAAAAATTGAATATATATAATTAGTATTTGACTACAAGAATATAAGAAACAAGACATGCATCCATACGGCAGTCAGCTAAGAAGCATGGCAATGAGATGAATCAAAAAGCCATAAGATAATAACATGCAGCTTTACTACCAATACCTGGTATCTTCGCAGACTCCTGACATTCTTTAAGGCCTGTAGTTCTTTCAATTAAAGTAGGCTCATTATGCGTACTTATCTCTGATTTGCAGGCCTCTGCATCCGTCACAGTTGCAACTTCAGTTCCTGGAGCGACAGAAACTTCTTGATTGAGACCTTCCTCTGAGTTTGCATTATGATTAAGTGAGGTTTCAGAAGAAGCTATAGTTTCATCTGTAACATTTGAACCATTTGATTCCCTATTTTCTTCATCCATTAAATAAATACTCGGATCTACATGTACTCCCTGACACAGAAAAAATACCATTACAAGGAAAACTTGAGTATTGATAACCTGAGTAAATATGAATCAGACCATAAAAATATCTTTTAAATCCTACAGTCAAGAAGAAAATTACTTGTCATACCACTAATCTGATGATATTTAGCTGAGGAAAATTAAATACCTAATTTATCTTTCTTAAAACAGTTAGTTATTATGTACAAGCAATGTTTTCCTCTAGCGCTTTGGAGACCTTCCAATGAAGCAGGAAGCTCAAATAAGTAATAGGAAGAACAATTTCCTTATAGAAGAGGATTTGAAAGATTTGCTGTTTTCAATAATCAACATATTGATGAAGACTATACAAAACCTTCACTGATTGATGAGCTATCTTGAGCCTTGTTGATATATATCCAGAATCTTGATATTTTTCTGATTTCCCTTATTTGAACTGAGGAGAAGATATTGGTGTCATCAGCAAAGTGTAAGTGGGAGTATTTGGTTCCCTTGATGGGAGCTAGAAGCCCAGATATTTCACTTTCTTTTAATGTCCCTGTAAGAGACAAGAAAGTGTATCACTTAATAAATAAAAATGGGCCATGAAGGCCTCCTTGTCTAAAACCCCACGAAGAATCTGTTGCACCTTGCACACATTCCCCATCCCAAATAGGGACCCCCTTCTCTCTTTTGTGTCCTTAGGTTGTGGTTTAAGTTTGGGTTGTATTGTTTATCTTTGTTTGGAGTGAATTCACCAGGATTCTGCTTTTATCTCTGCATTTAGGAAAACTGGAATGTATCTTGCATCACAGAGATAAGGCCAGCTGCAACTCAAAACTTGCTTAGGATTGAAGAAGAGGGAAGTAATGGAGATGGGGAATCATTAAGATACTTAAGTTCTCTTTCGGAATGATAAAACGACAGAGGATATAAAGTATCAATGGTTTTAGACGAGATTTTGGATCTTTGAAATTGAAAAAGAAAGCTTGGAATGAACACAGTATTCAAATTGCCATGACAGTGTAACTTTAAAGGATCATTTCAATCAACTAATTCATGCAAGAATTAAGCAAACTAAGGAAGAAATGTGGCTGAGGAAGAAGTGTGGGTATTTTGGATAGTCATGGATTCCTTCATAATGATAATTTACTGCCCAAACACTTGCCTTGTTAGAGAAATAACAAAGGGAAAAGAGGTCGGCATTGCACTTCCTTGTTAAAGAAACTGAAATAACAACTAAGGGAAAAGAGGTCAGCATTGCACAAAGGGTGGGGAATTTGCTCTCCTTTGGAAAACTGCCCCCACAAATCCAAAAGACTCCTCCAAACCCGCCCTTAAGACATAAAAAGAGCATAAAAAGGAATGTTGGAAAATTTGTAAAGTCGGGGATTTTACTCTCTATTGGCGAGCCAAAAACCCAAAATTCCAAGACCACCCCGAAAACTCGATGGACTATAAATCCTACAGCAAGCTTGAAAATGCTAAGAGCGGCAATATTATAGGGACAAGGACAATGACGGAAAAAGGAAAATCTACTCCTTAAGGAATGCCCATACAACATGAAGACGAGGGGCCAACAAGTACTCTTTACACAGGAACAACCGTCTACCTCTAGGGCAGCAAACACCGCACAACAAACAAACAATGACGCATCATCCGGCGGGTTACGAAATAAATGGCGCGGAGGGAGAGGAAATAATGACAATAGCAATAGGAGCCGAATACAATATGATCCGAAGGGACGGTCGATGATCCAGTGTCGGACATGCAACCGATGGGATCATTTTGCCCGCGACTGCCAGAAGAGCGACACACCACAGAAGTTATGTTGATGGTGTGGCCCTGGAGATCATGAGGATGCTAAATATCCAAAACCTAGCGTGAACTATCTCAACATTGAGGAAGAAAAGGTGCTTGCTATCACTCGGAGCCAAACGAAAGAGGCCCGGCACCCCGACCCCTGTACGGAGAAATAGAGGGTATGGGAAGCTCGTGAGGAGATTGAAAAAGCGATGAAGGTACGGAAGGATACACATGACAAGGCTAGCACTTTCGGGCGGACAGAAGCAGAAAACAATATATTATGGCAGATGTTACAATTGGAGGTACCAGTCAAAATTCAAGACCTCCTTCAAACTATGCCTCAATTGAGGACAGCACTATTGAATACCGTCTCCCTACAACCTGGCACCACCGCACAAGCAGACACTTAACAGCAAGTACCTGGCAGGTCGGCAACAGATCCTATGTTGCTTGCAGTGAATAATGGTCGACAACCCACTGTCGTGGAAATGGGTATCCTCGGAACAATCCTAATGGACACCATTGTGGATGGCGGGTTCGGGCTAAATGTCCTCCCTGAGGAAACTTGGAAGCAACTTTGGAACCCTACCTTGTGGCCCCCGACCTTCAATTTACTGGGTGCCGACCAACAGGGAATCAAACCCCTCGGGACGCTAATGGCCCAACAAGTTACCATAGGAATGCAACCATTTGTATTGGACTTTGTTGTGATTCCGCTGAAGAAGAAAGGGTATGACGCCATCCTGGGTAGGGGATGGTTAGTGATGGCAAAGGTCAATCATAATTGGAAGAGGAACACTCTTTCCATGGAAAGAGGAGGGCGAAAGTTCATCGTCGACCTTCGTACCCAGATGGTGAGTGAGGAGATTGCATCTTCTTCGGAATCGGAGTCTGACGGAGAACGTGGACGAGTGGATGATGGAAAGGATCGAATAGAACCTAATGATGAAGGTGTCCTAGAACTGGGAGAATGTTCGGACGATGACACAAGTTTGATGAGTGGACTCTTCCATTGGCAAATGGAAGACTACGAGCTCTTTCATACTTACATGCTTGGGGTGGAAGAAGTGGAACAAGAGAAAGAAGTGTTCCCACCGGAATACGGGGAGTACAAGGAAGGGGAGGCCCACGTAGACGACATTCCAGCCCACCAATTTGATGCAGGGAAACCAATCAAGTATGAAGAACCATCCTTACAGGCCACCAACCTCGAGGATGAAGAAAATCCACGCAATATACTAGTAGGGGATGATTGGGATCCCGTGCTAAAGACCGCTACATTTAAAATCTTTATGGAATATAAGGATGTATTCGCATAGACTTACAAAGACCTCAAGGGTGTGCCACCGGAGTTGTGTACACCGCATCCCCTTAGTACCAGGAGCAGTACCCGTGCAAAAAAAGACTGTACAGGATGAACAAGAACTACGCAGCGAGGGTGGATGTGGAAATCCAGCGGATGCTTGAGGCAGGAATTATTTTTAGGGTGCAGACAAGTAAATGGGTATGTCCAATAGTGATACCACTAAAGAAAGAGATCAACCAAATAAGGATTTGCGTCGACTTTTGATGCCTCAATGTCGTCACCATAAAAGACCCCTTCCCCATTCCGTTTACAGATACAATCCTCGAAGACGTTGCGGGTCATGAGATGTACTCGTTTATGGATGGATTCTTCGGGTACAACCAAATATCTATCGCAGAAGAGGATAAATTGAAAATGAAGTTCGTGGTCGAGGATGGAGTGTACGCATATAACTGGATGCCCTTCAATCTATGCAATGCACCAACAACGTTTCAAAGAATAATCCTCCACATCTTCGACAAAATGTTGGTGGGAAATTTCCGAGCCTTTCTAGATGACTAGTCTCTTTTCAGTGGACAGGACACGCACTTGGTAGCACTTCGGGAGTGCATGGAGAGGTGTCGTCGGGCAAGGTTGGCACTCAACCCAAAAAAGTGTAGGTTTATGGTCCCACAGGGGAAACTCTTGGGCCATATTGTTTGTAAGACCCGGTTAAAAACTTACCCCGACAAGGTCCGGGTAATCATAGAAATGGAGTCCCCCATGGACGTAACAAGAGTAAAGTCATTTTTAGGGCACATTGGCTATTATAGGCGCTTCATAAAGAACTTCACACAAGTCTCTTATCCCCTCGACAGGCTGACCCGAAAGGGGGAACCCTATGTGTGGATGATGGAGCAGGATACTTCATTTGGGGAACTGAAGACAAGGCTAGTCGGAGCACCGATCTTGGTGTATCCTAATTGGGATAAGGATTTCCACGTTCACGTGGATACCTTGAACTTTGCAATTGGTGCAACCCTTGCTCAGGTTGGCGACCACGGTCTAGATCACCCCATCTATTTTGCTAGCAGATTGTTGTCGAAGGCAGAGAAAAACTATAGCACCACGGAGCGGAAAGCCCTCGGGATGGTGTATGTTGTACATAAGTTCAGGCATTACCTCTTGGCAACACCGTTCACGTTTTATGTGGACCACCAAGCATTAATGTACCTAGTCAATAAGCTTATCATTCAAGGCAGAGTAAGCAGATGGTTGTTGTTATTGCAAGAGTTCACCTTCACGATCATTGTAAGGCCCGGGAAGAGCCACGTGATTGCGGACCATCTCTCTCACTCAAGTCCGGGGAACCACCCGAGGGGGTCAATGACAATTTTCGTGACGCACATCTATTCCACATTGCCATCTTGCCTGTGTGGTACAAAAGTATAGGGGACTACCTCTCAACATTGCAGTTTCCGAAGGATATGCCTCTCGGTGAACAAAGCAAACTATTGCTGAGGGGTAGAACCTTCCAATTAATAAATGGGTTGTTGTATAAAATGGGACCTGACCAGGTGCTCCGAAGGTGTGTCATGCAGGAAGAAGTTCCAAGCGTACTAAGGGAAGCACACAAAGGACCAACAGGGAGTCACATGGGACCAGACACAACAGCGCGAAAGGTACTACTGGCAGGTCTGTGGTGGCCCACACTACATAATGACACCCGGGAATGGGTCACAAGCTGCGACACCTGCCAACGGGCCGGAAAACCCTTGAAGAGAGACTTCATGCCTCTCAACCCCTCCCATGCACAAGAACTCTTTGAACGGTGGGGCTTGGACTTTATCGGACCTCTCAAGGTAAGTAGGGCTTGGACGTGTCAGTACATTGTGGTAGCCACGAAGTACATAACGAAGTGGGCGGAGGCACGGACCCTGCCGGACAACACGGCCCTGAGTGCGACGGCATTTATATACGAGCAGATCATAATGAGATATGGCATACCCATCCAGATGACAAGCAACAGAGGAGGGCACTTTGTAAATCATGTCATCCGGCTATTGATGACGGAATTCAAAATCCTCCATTCTTTGTCGAGCCCATATTACCCTTGAGCCAATGGTCAGGCGGAGGCCACAAACAAGATACTAGTCTCCTTGATTTACAAGTCATGCGGAGTGGAGCAGGAGGACTGGGAAGGAAAGTTACCTTTAGTGTTGTGGGCTTACCGAACAACATATAAGGTCAGAACTAGACAGACGCCCTTTCAGTTGATGTACGGGCAGGAAGCAATTGTCCCTGTCGAGTTCATGGTGCCAAGGTTAAGAATAGCGGTCAAGAATAGGCAGGAACAAATGGAAAGCCTTTGAGAAAGATTGTACACTTTGAACAAGCTAGATGACCGTCGCATGATTACGTAGTGGGTTACAAAGGTTGTGCAACTGCGGTGGAAGGCCTAGCACGACAAGCATCTCAAGCGCATCTGCTTCACCCCGAGACAACTAGTATTGAAGTATAACGGAAAGAATGAGATCAAGCCCGGAAAATTTAAAGTGAAGTGGTTGGGGTCGTATCGAGTCCCGCAAGTCGGCGACAACGAGGCGATCAAATTACGGACACTCGATGGCACGGAAGCCCTGATACAGTGAATGGGTCCAAATTAAAGCCATACCACAAAAGGCGACAGGGGGACAACCCAGTTCACGCCGACGAGGCCGACCAGCCAAGTGTCAAAGTTGCAGGGAGAATGGATCGCAGTTCCAACAGCGGCAAGCAAAAGTTAAGACCCAAGTACAGATGGCGCACTCCTCAGAAAGATTCTGTGACAACCCACACAATAGCGTTTGAGGGTTTGAATGGGTTAGAATGCCAAAAGTGGTGGCAAGAAACACCTGACAATGATTTGGTAAAAAGTAGTTTGAGGACCGCATAGGTGTAATGGACAATACAAATGCCTATGTTTTGCATTAAGGACTACGAAGGTGCACTCTGAGCCATGATTGAGACCTTCAACAGACATTCTTAGGTGAGCACATTGCCCATCCTTGGGTAGGACGTGAAGGTTTCATTCATAGCGGCAGAGTTTACACAGGTGTTTCGCATACCAGGGCGCCATGGAAACCAGATTTAAGTAAAAGCACAAAGATGCTGAGGGAATCAAAGGAGTATTGGATTAAATTGGTCTCCAGAAGCCTCACACCTACGGAATTAGACTCGGTGGCGAAGGCATCAAAAGGACGAGGGATGACAAAATCTTTCATTGCAGAGGGGCATTGGCGTTGTCTTATGGATGTGGTTAAAAGTAGACTTACAGGGTCGAGTCGTGCTTCTAATATCGCCCTTCCCCAAATTGTATTGATGAATGGTCTTATGAATAGCACAGTATATGATTGGGCTACATTACTGGCGGAGCGCACGTATGAATTTATGACTCTGCAACACAAAACATTTTATATGCCACACTACGCCATTGGCCTGTTCTTAGAGGCCACACGCACACAACTTCCAGCCAACCGACTGGAGGTAAGACCTGGTCCCTTGGCGCCTGGAGAGCCACCCATCATGTGTTGGAAACACTTGGACATCCCGACTAGTCAGAAGGTGCTTCCAGAGCAGAAGCGGCGGAGGAAGGTTGTTTCTGGGTACGCGTCAGAGGACGTAGACAGTGGCCAAGAGGCGACGTCTGAGAGCAGTGACTGAGACGAGTGGGGTAGTCACACAGCTGAGGATGATTCTATGGAGGTGGTCACAACCGCCTCTCTACCTACACTCGCGCCCACACAGGTTATGTTTACCTGGCCGGTATTGTCCGCCATGACACACTTGACCCCCACGACAGCAAGTGTCCCATCCATCCCTCGGTTCGGGCAGCTGCAGCAGCCCGTGATGATGACCCCAACAGTACCGAAGGTAGCGCCATTGCCTTCAATGGAGGTAGCAGTAAGATCCTTGGCGGTCACGGTGGCAGAGGTAGTGGATGAGTCGGAAGGGTTGGATGGTGGCAATGTGCCTGGAGGGGAGATGGAGCAGACTTGTACTGGAGGTAGCGGCATTGCCTTCGATGGAGGTAGCAGTAGGATCCTCGGCAGTCACCATAGTAGAGGTAGTGGATGAGTCGGAAGGGTTGGATGGTGTCAGTGTGCCTGGAGGGGAGATGGAGCAGACTGGTCAAGTGGAGCCTCCGGAGGGCCAAGTTCATTTGGAGGTGGTTGGGACCGATGCAGTGGTTACCATCGATGCCCGTTTTTTGGAGGACCCCCCACCTGTCATTGATCCTTCTTCCATTGAAGCTATGAGCAGTTGGCTCAGTCGGCGCTTCCAGATGACACCCTTAACACCAGTTGGAGCGGCAATTCTTTCTCCCCGACAAGATGTGCTCCTGGAGGTGATTGACTTGGATGCAGTGGCCTCAACTATAGGGGTCCACACTGAGCACTAGGCAGAGGAGGGTCGTGCCATGGACTTGGTCCAGGAGGCCGTGCACTTGGCCGATGTAAGTACAGTAGTCACCATGGGGTTGCCTGGGCCTGAGTTAATCATACCTCTGGAGCCTTCGAGGGAGCCCTGCAGGGATGACGTTGAGGCCTACTTAGCAAACATGATTGTCTGAGACCATCGGGTAGTGGCTTCCGCACAGTCTCAGGCTCTGGAGAGTGTAGCTGACAACTTAGAATGGTTGCTATCCTTTGTACGGATTGGTTGCCCCACATCCTTTGCAGCCTGTTTTGAGTCAGGTGGATGGCTCACCATCGAGACAGTTGAGATGTTGAGCGAGTGGGCACTTGATGAGCTAGTGGTAGAGAGCCGAGTGGAAGCTCTTGTCTAACAGATAGAGCAGGCCTTCAAAGAGTGCTATTACACCCTGAGGCGTACGGAGCATATTTCCGCCGGACACGAGATTGCTCAATAATCAAATCTTTAAAATGGTTCTTTTGAAAAAATCTAGATCTCGTCTTTGGTGGTGCCTTTGATGGAGTTCTTGGATTTCCTTGCTCAACTTCTCCAATTTCAATTTCTTCCTCTATTTTCTTCTTTACAACTTAAATGATTTTTATAATCAATTTCTTGAACTATTTCCTTTCAATACCTCTCTTCGTCAACCCTCACATTTGCAATTTCAACAACTTTGTGCAATCTCTTATTATGGCACTTGTAAGCTTTGCTCCTTGTAGAATACAAGGAAGATACCTTCATTGCTTCTAGAATCAAATTTACCCAAATCTTCCTCATCCCTTCTTATATAGCATTTGCTTTCGAAAATCTTGAAATACTTCAATAATATAGGCCTTCCCTTCCAAAGTTCATATGGAGTTTTCCTGGTATTTACTCTAATTTTTGCTCAGTTTAAAATGTAGATAGTTGTATAAACCGCCTCTTTCCAAAAAAGCATCAGCTATCTTGGATTCATTGAGAAAAGCTCTTGCATACCTTGAATTATTTTATTCTTTCTCTCAACTACTCAATTTTTCTAAGGAATTCTTGCAACTAAATATTCTCTTTCTTCTACGCCTTTCACAATATTCTTCATATTCATTTGACGTAAATCCTCCTCTATCAGATCTAAGACATTTTATCTTAAACCTCGTTTCATTGTCTACTAAGGTGTTGAATGCCTTAACTTCTTAGTTGCTTCAGATTTTTCTTTAAGAAAAGCTACCCAACTCATCCTGGAATATTCAACAATCAACAACATGAAATAACTCAACTTTCAAGCTTTTCATCCTTGTTGGCCCACACAAATCTATGTGAACAAGTTCCAAAGGCTTTATCATAGAATACACTTTAGATTTGAAGCTTAACCTTGTTTGTTTGTTGTATTGGCATTGTTAGCAAATAATATTTGAGGGCTTTGTTATCTTTTACACGTCTCTTATGGCTCGCTTGTTGCTAATCTTTACAATGTTGTCAAAGTTTAGGAGTCCCGTCCTATGCCAACACCAACTCTCATCTTCTTGCTTCATATAGCATTTCTCAATTTTGACTTCCTACAGCAAAAATGAGCACTATCAGATTAGTTCTAGCCATGGCAGCTCAGTTTGGCTGGCAAGTCCATCAAATGGACGTCAAGAGTGCTTTCCTGAATGGAGACCTACAGGAAGAGGTCTACATGACGCAGCCTCCTGGTTTCAAGGTTGCTAGTAAAGAACACCAGGTTCTCAGACTGGTGAAAGCTCTATATGGTTTGAAGCAGGCCCCCAGGGCATGGTACTTGAAAATTGATAAGTACCTTAGTGATCAAGGCTTCCAGAGGAGTTCTTCAGACTCAAATTTGTACATCAAGACTACTGACAGTGACATCATCCTTCTAGTCATTTATGTGGATGATCTGATCATCACTGGCAATTCGGCATCTTTGATTTAGGGAATCAAATAGAATTTTTGCCAATCTTTTGATACAACTGACCTTGGTCTCATGCATTATTGCCTCGGTGTTGAGGTTTGGCAGTAGCCTTCTGGTATACTCATTTCTCAGTCCAAATATGCCAGGGCTCTGTTAGACAAGTTTCGTACGCAGGATTGCAAGCCTGCATCTACACCTATGGAGAAAGGTCTGAAGTTATTAGCCAAGTCTGATTCTCCTCCAGTTGATGATACTACATACAGGCAACTAGTAGGCAGTCTCATCTATCTCTCTTCTACTAGCCCTGATATCAGCTTCGTCGTCAGCTACATTTCACGGTTTATGACAGCTCCCAAGACTGATCATTGGATGGTTGCTAAGCGTGTGCTTCGTTATGTGAAGGGCACTCCTGATTTTGGGATTCTCTATTCTCAAAGTCCTAATCCTAGACTCAGTGGTTTCACAGATTCAGATTGGGCAAGCTCTGTTGATGATAAAAAGTCAACTTATGGATGTGTTTAGTTTGGGATCTGGTGTCGTCACATGGACCAGTAAGAAGCAACAGGTCGTTTCTCTCTACTCTACAGAGGCCGGATACAGAGGGACAATTAAGGCGGGGTGTGAAGCTGTCTAGCTTCGTCGGATGCTTGGGGATATGCAGATGTCACCAGCAAGCCCGACAACTTTGTTTGTTGATAACGAAGGCGTTATCAAGTTAGCACAGAATCCAGTCTTCCATGAAAGAACCAAGCATGTAGATATTCACTGTCACTATATTCGGCAATTGGTTGAAGACGGGACAATACATTTGCAGTATGTTCCTACAGCGGATCAGACTGCAGACATTTTCACCAAGCCTCTTGGTCCAGACAAATTTTCCAAATTCAGAGGACAGCTTGGTGTAGTGGATAGATTAACCATTAAGGGAGGGTATTAAATTATTATTTATATGTTATTAATGGTAATCTTAATCTATTTGTAAATATCCTGTAAATATTAGAATGTTTCTAATATTTAGTTCTCTATAGATAGAATAGAAAGTTTCTATTCTTTACGATCGTTTCCTAAGGAAACATCGTTCCATTCTTTTGTACATATAGATCATTCGATCTCTGTTAATATATCAAGTTTTTACCACAATAGGGTGCTCAATTTGACACAGCTGATTTTGTTGCTTTCTAGATTTGGAATCATAAACAAAGAAAGCTTATGCAGTTTTATATCCTAGACCTATGATTTCTCATTAAAAATAAAGCAGATTCATGTATTTTTCAAGGCCTAATTTGCCAATTGACAAGAATTCAATTCAGGAAATTCTAATTAACCAGGGCCTAATTTATTATCAGAGGTAGTGGAAATTGTAAAGAGGACGACTGTCAAAGATAGTGGAAAGCTATTTTTGGTCAAATACAACAAAAATGTTGTGGTGGGGGTTTTACAGACTTCATCGAGTTCCAATGAGGTTCTCAAAACCTCATCAACGCCCGAAATGGTTATCAAAACCACATAAAGTCTGACAATTAAAATCTCTCTATCAGCTCTCATGATTAGCAAAGTGCTTCATTGAGCTCATGTATTATTGGGACAATCACTTTTAAGTTGATTTGCCGGATGTAATGTCCCTATTCAGGATCACCTTTTACTTTGCCTTTGCTCTCAAAATTTGAATAATAATCTTTAATTGTTGCCTCTCCTTTTTGGCTTGGAATGAAATCTCCTTTATACTTTATTGAAAAGGTCACCACCTTTCATTAGAATTGTGTCACCACTTTTCATTGTTGCCTTTGAGAGTAATATATTATTCACTAAATTTCTCTCCCTTCCATGTCCTTCAAATGAAACATCGTCCCTTTATATCATCCAATGTGTAGAAGAGTTACACCTCTTCATCATGTCTACCCTTTGCAATGGTCACAACCTTTTTACAATTACTACTCTTTGGAAGAGTCACAAAACTTCATCATTGTTGCCCTTTGGAAGAGTCACAACCTTTCATAATTGCTGCCCCTTTGGAAGAGTCACAACCTTTCAGATTTACTACCCTTTGGAAGAGTCACAACCTTTCAGAATTACCACCCTTTAAAAGAGTCACAACCTTTCGTCATTGTTGCCCTTTGGAAGAGTCACAACTTTTCATAATTGCTGCCCCTTTGGAAGAATCACAACCTTTCATAATTGCTGCCCCTTTCGAAGAGTAACAACCTTTCGGATTTACTACCCTTTGGGAGAGTCACAACCTTTCAGAATTACCACCCTTTAAAAGAGACAACCTTTCATCATTGTTGCCCTTTGGAAGAGTCGCAACTTTTCATAATTGCTGCCCCTTTGGAAGAGTCACAACCTTTCAAATTTACTACCCTTTAGAAGAGTCATAACCCTTTATTAATTCCTATGCTCTTTTTTTTCCTCTCTATCCCCCCTTCAAATGAAGTTATCTTCTCCCTTTTTATATCTCATGTTTGAAGGAGTCACAACTTTTCCCTTCATGCCTTTTGACCCTTCATTAACTTAACTAAGTTTAATTACATTATATTCTAATTTTATTATTTTGTATTTTAATTTTAATATTTTTATATCAATTATATATTATATTATTATATTATTAATATATCATATTATTATATTAATAATAGATTTTATATTATATTATTATTTATTATTTATTTATATTATTTCTTATCAAATCTTATTCTAGAAAGGGGACATTACAGTCCACCCTTCCCAAAATTGTTTGTCCTCAACCAATTAAATGGCTTCTCCTTATGATATGATTGATGTACCATTTTTAGTCCTGAAACAAAAATTTCAAGTTTGAGATTAGAATCATAATATATTTACTAATATAAACTTACCATGATATTCAATTTTAAATTCAACAAATAATTCAAAACTAGAACTTAACTTGATCTGCTACAACACTTTCATTTTCCTTTGTTAAGTATTATTGTGCTCCTTGATGCATAATCAAGAATGTCTTTGATCACTAGATCCCCTTTAGGAATCTCGACATTTATAAGAAATGCCCTCCACCAAGGATATTTAGAATCTTTAGATTCCCTTTAGGAACCTGCAAAGAGTTGTTAGAGGGAAAACAAAAAATATAAACATAATTTAAGAATCTAACAAGTTATCTATCCAATTCTTAACACTTCCTAAGAGAAGTCTGCCAGGTCGGGCTCATAACCTTTGATAAGGAACCGTTTGCAGTTCTCTGGTTAAATCTTGTCGTCATCCTCTAGAACGCATCCCCTAGGAATTCGTAACCCTCCCTAAGAGAAGTTTGCCAGGTTGGGCTCATAACCTTTGATAAGGACCCCTTTGTGATCCTTTGGTTAAATCTTGTCGTCGTCGTCATCTCATCCCTTAGGGCTCCCAAGTGAAGTCTGTCAGGTCGGGCTCATAACCTTTGATAAGGACCCTTTTGCGGTGCTCTAGTTAAATCTTGTCGTTGTCCTCTGGAGCGCATCCCTAGGGACTTCCAGAGCGACGTCTGCCAGGTCGGGCTCATGACCTTTGATAAGGACCCTCTGTGGTCCTTTGGCCAAATCTTGTCGTCGTTCACTGGAGCGCACCACTCAGGGCTTATAGGTTGACCTTTATTACGTCCATTCCTCTTCTTGGTATGGACATTCCCTATCCAAGGCTCTTAGGCTGGTCAATAAATGACCCATTCCTCTTCTTGGTAGGGACATTCCCTATCCAAGGCTCTTAGGCTGGTCAATAAATGACCCATTCCTCTTCTTGGAATAGACATTCTCTATCCAAGGCTTAATCACATATGCATTTGTGGTCATCAGTATATACTGGCTTACAAAAGATTATATCCACCTCCTGAGCTTATATCAATCTCAATTTGACAATAAGGATTATATCAACCCTTGAATTGTCATTCCTTGGGAGATTTAAATCAGGCTCTCTTCCTTCAATCATAGCTTGGAAATGCACACAAGATTCATACTTCTTCTGAATTTTATTGTTTCTAGTGTTGTTTTATATATTTATTTGCTCTCTTATTCGATGATTCCATGTTTATCTTTTACCCTACAGGATGGCAGGATCATGCTCTGATACCACTGTAATGTCCCCATTCGGGATCACCTTTTACTTTGCCTTTGCTCTCAAAATTTGAATAATAATCTTTTATTGTTGCCTCTCCTTTGTGGCTTGGAATGAAATCTCCTTTATACTTTATTGAAAAGGTCACCACTTTTCATTAGAATTGTGTCACCACTTTTCATTGTTGCCTTTGAGAGTAATATATTATTCCCCAAATTTCTCTCCCTTCCATGTCCTTCAAATGAAACATCCTCCCTTTATTTCTTCCAATGTGTAGAAGAGTTACACCTCTTCATCATGTCTACCCTTTGCAATGGTCACAACCTTTTTACAATTACTACTCTTTGGAAGAGTCACAAAACTTCATCATTGTTGCCCTTTGGAAGAGTCACAATCTTTCAGAATTACCACCCTTTAAAAGAGTAACAACCTTTCATAATTGCTGCCCCTTTGGAAGAGTCACAACCTTTCAGATTTACAACCCTTTGGAAGAGTCACAACCTTTCAGAATTACCACCCTTTAAAAGAGAATTACCACCCTTTAAAAGAGTCACAACCTTTCATCATTGTTGCCCCTTTGGAAGAGTCGCAACCTTTCATAATTGCTGCCGCTTTGGAAGAGTCACAACCTTTCAGAATTACCACCCTTTAAAAGAGTCACAACCTTTCATAATTGTTGCCCTTTGGAAGAGTCACAACTTTTCATAATTGCTGCCCCTTTGGAAGAGTCACAACCTTTCAAATTTACTACCCTTTAGAACAGTCATAACCCTTTATTAATTGCTATGCTCTTTTTTTCCTATCCACCCCCCCTCCAAATGAAGTTCTTTTCTCCCTTTTTATTTTTCATGTTCAAAGGAGTCACAACTTTTCCTTTCATGCCTTTTGACCCTTCATTAACTTAACTAAGTTTAATTACATTATATTCTAACTTTATTATTTTGTATTTTAATTTTAATATTTTTATATAAATTATATATTATATTATTATATTAATAATAGATTTTATATTATATTATTATTTATTTATTTATTTATATTATTTCTTATCAAATCTTATTCTAGAAACGGGACATTACACCGGATAAAGGAAAGAATAAGAAAAGTCAAAAGCGCCTAACAAATGGTTTCAAGAGTGCTATCGGCAATCAAGGTGGTTATCGAAATCACATAAAGTCCCAACACCACATTATAAAGATGCCAAAAGTTATAAATGTATGATTCATATACACAAATAATTTGTTTAAAAGGCTTTAGAAACTTCCAAACAAATTCAACTATCAAGTGTAATGCGAATTTTACAATTTTTTGCATATTATTCTATGATGGAGGGACTACGCAATAAAGGGAAGGCACTCATTGCATATAATACATTATGCATATCATGTAAATCGATAAAATCATTAGTTTGTGTCATTTTCGCATAGCCTCCAAACTTCAAATTTGTGCAGGGGATCTTTGATCTCATTCTTGGTAGAAAAATGGTGCAATCTCAATACACGTCATTATTTTGGGGAAAGTCATGTAAAGAAAATGCTCGATAAAACAAAACTCCCTACATATATCTAATGTACGCTATCAATGGACATATCAGGCAAAGGCAATGGGGATTACATTAAACCTCCATTGGAGGATGCAAATGCTATTTCTAAGCTTTTCCCAATAAAATTCTAAGTTCCCCTACAGAACCCTTGTTTGCTAGCCTCATCGTGGCCTTCAAATTGTTGGCAATCACTAGCAAAACTCAACTTTAAAGAACTATTTTGTGAGATTCTCATTTAAAACATTGGATGCAAAACTATTCAATACAATTGACAAAGTTGTTATAGGGGCACAAACATCTACAAAAAAGAACCCTACATCAAATTCTCTGATTGTTGAGCTTCTCTATTATTGAACACTACTCAATAACTTCCTGTTGAAGAAAGTGTGCAGGATAATTCTGAGTAGCAGTTAATTGCATAGACTACAAAGGGATCTAGACTTCATTTTGGTCAAGCAGTCAAGGGAATTTTAGTAGGGTCTGTAAGGAGATAAATATTGTTGAAAGAGACCTACAACAAGTGGGCAGCTGAAATTGAGCGACTATAATGTACCCGAACGGCCAATTGTACCCGACCGCAAATGATAATGAGCCCAACGGTAAATCCGTGATGTGCTTGACGGTAACACGGGTGATGTGTTCAACAGCAACGCAGGTGATGTGCCTGACGGCAACGCAGGTGATGTTCCCGATGGCAACACGGGTTATGTACTCGATGGCAACGCGGTTGATGCACTCAACGACAAATCAGGTGATTGTAATGATCCCACTTCCTAGGATTTAGTTACGAAGACCCAGAGGGAAGAGTGGTTAGAATTTAGAATTGAACTGGCATAAGATAGTGATAAACAACTTTTAATCTTCTCTAATTAAGCATGCTTTATGGGTACTTGTTCATTAACTTCATGATTAATTAAATATTAAACTAAATTTTCAAATGCCAAATGAGGACAATGTATCATACTTGATAAAATGTATACTCTACTCTTCTAATCCTCATTTTGGATGGTAGAATTACTGCCCTTGGGATGGAAACGATCTACAGGAAGCTCCCTCATGGTTAACACCCGTTTTGGGATCTATTGCCTCCATGTGATCGAATTACTCCTTTCCTCTTGCAAACTCCCTACCCATCATGATGATTAAAGAATTACAGAATTTACAATTTCAGCAAGCATACATTGATCATAGTTTTAGTTACATTAATCTTACCCATTTTCATATCTATCACATCCTGTAATAATTAGATTATCGAGTGTACGTGAATGTCCATATTCAGAGATACTCATATGTTTTGTCTTGATCACTAAGCTGCATATTTTAAAGGAATGATGTGAAACCATACCTCTAAACCTGACGTGCGTAGACAGTAAAAGACCCCACACCAACTGCCCCGGGAGGATAAAAACTACACAGTGCATGTAATGGCGGGTCTCCTTATATTGCCGTAAGTTGTTGTCTTTCCTTTTTCGTGTCCCTTCCCTACGCCAAAACGATGGTATATATGGGTGCAAATGATGAGAAAGGCCACTTCCCTGAGCGTGGCGACTTCTGAGTGGAGGGAGTGTGACGGGATGTCGACTCTTATTCACATTCGAAACTTTAACGAACCATAATGACTATGTTTGTGATTATTAATATTATATTAAATATGATTATTATCGTATTCTTTATATTAACGTTAACAATAATACTATTAATATTATGGATTAATATATAGATTATATTAATATGTATTTATTAATCATATATTGGTTTATTGAATAATTATATTGATTAATATATTCATTAATAAAATATATTTATTAATTACGTAAATTTATTAATTGATTTGTGATTGATTCATTTAATTAATAATTTAACTATATTGACTATTAAATATATTTATTAATTACGTAAATTTATTAATTGATTTGTTATTGATTCATTGATTAAATAATATATTAATTAACTATATTGACTATTAATTAATATAACAAAATATATTTATTAATTATGTGAATTTATTAATTAATTTGTTATTGTCACTGCTTTTAGGCGTAGATTAATTTCGTGTTGAAGACGATAGTAATAATGCATTAAATATATATATATATATGTACATCAATTTTGGTGCGTGACAGTGATGTACCTGATGGCAACGCAGGTAGCGTGCCAGACGGCAATGCAAGTGATGTACCCTATGGTAACATGGGTGATGTGTCTGACGGCAACGCGGGTGAAGTGCCTGACAGAACGCGGTGATGTTCACGATGGCAACACAGTTGATATACCTGGCAGCCAATCAGGTGATGTACCCAACGGCAACGCACGTAATGTGCCCAACGGCAACGCAGGTAGTGTGCCCAACGAAAACACAGGTGATGTGCCTGACACTAACACGAGTGATGTGTCCGGTGACAACACGCTGATGCACCCGATGGCAATGCGGTTGATGCACCCGACGCCAAATTAGGTGATGTACCCGACGACAACGCACGTGATGTGCCCAACAGTAACACGAGTGATGTGTCCGACGGCAATGCAGGTGATGTGCCTGATGGTAACACAGGGATGTGTCCAACGGCAATGCAGGTGATGTGCCCGACAGCATGCGGGTGATGTGCCCGATGTCAACGAAGGTGATGTGCTCGACGGCAACGCAGATGATGTGTCTGACGGCAACGCAGATGATGTGTGACGGCAACATGGGTGATGTACCCAACAGCAAATCAAGTGATGTACCCGATGGCACTCGATGCCCTTCAACACTCGACACCCTTTGACAATCAGCACCCTTTGACTCCCTTCGGCACCCTTCAACACTCGGCACCCTTCGACTCCCTTCGGCGGCCTTCAACACTCGGCACCCTTCCGACACTCGGCACCCAGAACCCTTCGACACTCGACACCCTTCGGCACTCACCAACAACCAGAATGAATTGCAAAGAACAGAGAATTTGTATTTTCAGATTATATATCTCACATTACATCAGGTTTGTCATCAAGTGAAGACTTCACAAAGTTGAATAATGAAGCACGGGTGAAATATCTAAAATGATATTCCCAATGGCAGAATAGGGTGAGGAATGACTCCCACCGAAACTACGAATACAGACTAGGGAGGTTTCTTCCACCTCCGAAACTGCGTACAACCAAATACCCAATTCCAATTGGAATCATAAATACACAAGAAAAGATAACTCCACGATGCCTTCCTACAATGCCAACACGGCCTTATAAAGGGCTCCGAGAAGTTTCCCGAAGGGTTACAAGCAGGCTGACAATAGTTTATTACTTTTTGTTTTATAATTAAATTAATTAATTAAAGTGGTCCATAAGATATTATTATTAAATTTGGGACCACTTCATCAATTAATTTAATTAATTCACTCTCCATTAATTTGGGGACATTACAACTCAATTGCTTGTTTCGACAATACAGACATAAAAGAAAATGTAATTCAAACAAGAGGCTCCATTTTGTGATCTATTTATTTTAGGGAACTTGAGAAGAGGGGAGGATTCAGTTCTGGACAAAAAACAGCAGGGGATTTTCTTTTCATGCATAATCTTTCATAGATGGAGTTTGTGAGTTTGTCTTTTGCATTAAGAAAAAAAACGGATACTTCAGAAACTTAGTATTTGTTTATCTCTCTTTTTAATTGCAGTTTTCCTGTGTGAATCCACAATTATTTTTTAGTGTTTATCTGCTGCATAAGATTATGGATATGATAGTTATAGGATTTGTGTGTCTTCCTCTGCTTATCTACTTGAAAGGAATTGTTGAACTTCCTCTTGGTTATTATTTGTGGGTGCTGAGTGAATGGTTTGTGTGTCATTTATGAGCGCATGTTAGATCTACCTTTCCTACTTTATGGTCAAAAGCATAGCCCCAAATATAATGTATCATACGAGAGAGTTTCCACTCTCAAACACAGAGGAAGACCACCAATGCAATAGTGGTCTCTCCAACTGTTGGTAGGATTTGTCTTTTAATGGGCAAATGCAATTAAGATGTTCTCTAACACTAGACTAAGTGTGCCTTTACCTTTTATGTTTTTCGTAGTGTTCTGCCCAAATTTTATTGTCCATGTTGTGACCTTTTCACACATCCCCCCATTGCAAATGGGGACCCCCTGTATTTTTCCCCACTTGGTCATTTGCTTTTGTGTCCTTGGTAGTTTTGGCTCGGTTCCCAAAAGTTCCTTGTGTTTTGAATGAGCATTGAGCAATTTATGCTAAGTATAGAAGTGGAATAAGTTTTGTGAGAAATAGTGAAATTGGTCAAGTGCGAAAAGAGAATTGATCTCTTGGAGAGATTGCCATTGAAATTTAAGCATTTTGATGAACTTACTATTTTTGGAAATTTTTATTTTAGTATGTCTATTTTTAGTAGGTTTCATTGCATCCTAGATTGGTCTAATTTTGCATTGAAACAAACTTACTATTTATAGTAAGTCTATTTCTAGCAACTGATGAGCACTAAGAGAGGAAGAAACAAAGAGGTATCCAGTTCTAAATCTAGAAACATGATCAAATGAGGCAATTGATCCAAAAATCATTAAGTCAAAGAGCATTCTTGGAAACATCCAAAAGAGGAAAGGGAAAGGAAAATGTCGAAATTTCACTAAGTGTGGAGGAAAATCCTTGATTACATCCCAATGAACGCCCAAAGTGGAAAATCACGAAAAATTCACTACATGTAGAAAATTCCATGACCCCTATTAATGTGTGCCCAAGTTGGAAAGAGAAGGAACAATCAAAATTGACTAAGTGTTAATCAAAGGACATGGAAATGTTTAAAAGTGGCTAAGTGGGCAAAATTTCCTTATCCAAGCTCTGAGAGCCCACAAGAGCGCTAAATCACCAACGTCAAGGAATTCTTCTAAAGAGGAAAGATCCTTCTCCATGGCAAATATGTGTTCTAGGGCACTAATCCTACATGTCCAAGGAACTCCTCCAATATCAAAAAATCCTTCACCATGCCCAAAGTATGCCCATGAGCACTAATTCACTATATGCAAGGGTTTTTCCACAAGTTCTAAATTCCATCTCCATGTCTAAATTACTCCCATGGGGGTGGATTCACTATGCTCAAGGAATGTGTTTCAAAGTGAAAAATCTGCATCCCTATCTAATATGCACCTGTGAACGCTACATGCCAAAGTGCAAGGAATTTTCAAAGGGTACAAAATCCTTGGTTGTCTCAAGTGCGCTCTCAAGTACTAATTCACCATTAGCAAGGAACTTTTCAAAAGTGCTCAAAATCCTTTTGTGTCTCATTTGTGCTCATGGTATAGCATGCGCGGAAATGTTAAAATTTGCCTACGTATGGATTCCTCTTACATATCTAATGTGCACCCAAGACCAAGGTTGGATAAAATTGATAAATTTGTCAAAGTATTGAAAAAACCATTTCTCTATCTAACGTGCGCTTGTGATTAAAGAGGTGTAATGATGAAGTTAAACGCCCAAATAAGAATTTTCCAAAAAAAATGATTGACATGATATGACACTTGGCGTAGGAGAATTTTGGGCAACTCATAATGTGACGAGAGAATCTCTCCCAGAATAGAAACATGGAAGATTTTTTAGAGAGTAATTAATGCAATTGCTAAAATTAACTCATCACCAACTTAGCAGGCTGGTGGACGAATTTCTATATAAGAGAAGGTTTTATTTCATTTTCACACATCAAGGTGAAGAATCAGAGAGAATCAGCGTGAGTTCATCAATCTTGCACATAAGTTCAAACTTCAGTATTTCTAGTATTCTTCTTCTATTCCACAATTTTCTGAAAAAAATCATCTTTTTCCTAATATTAACTTTTATCAACTTTGACCTAAGTGAACCTGTAATACCTTAAAAATTTGACCAGCAGGCCTCCATCAAGGTAGATCTGATACCATTGTTGGCTTTAGAACATTACTTGTACATGATAAATATGAGAAGTGAATAAATAAACAATTATTATTAACAGAATCACTTATTACATGTTAAAAAGTGCACCTGCAGATGCCTGAGATGAAGTTAAATTACAAACTACCTGACTCCCTAACATACATATATGTCGGTATTTAATGCAACCAGCATTTTAGAACTCCTATTGATAACAGATGCTGCTTTATAACCTTCAATTAATTGATATCTAAATTAATCTTCATTAACATTTAATTCAAATCCTTGGATCAACCAGTTTGAGAGTGCTTCCTTACCTCAATTATTATAGGTTTTCCATCCTTCATTGCCTTTTTCAAATCACCAGCAAGACCTAAAAGCAAACTCATAAAAACAAGATGCAAAGTTGCTTTAGCATATCAACAATTAAATGAACAGATTGCATTTAAGAAATCTAAACCTTGATCATAACAACATCAAATGAATGACTAGTTATCACCATAAATCAAAAAAATTGCAATCTATAGGTTACAAGCTTAACACCATCACTTACCTTTGCGAACAATTCGACACTCCCTGCAAAATTCTGTAACAAGCTCTTCTGAAGAGCTAAATTCTCTAGCCCAAATTGGTGTTGAAGCCAGTGGGGCACTGTAAGACATGATATGGAAACATAAGCGAAGCAAATAGTTTGACATGATAACCTACAAATTCATGACAAGTATGAATGCCAAATTGCATAGGACATAGTTCAAACTTCAAGTTAATACTATAATCAAATCTACTTATGAAAAAGTGTAGTTATAAGTTAAACAAGTTGGAACAATATTGAAGTAACAAAAACTTCCAAACAAAGAAATTTTTTAAAAATATAAAAATACTTCTCGAACTAATCATTGTTTATTCCTTGCATAGCATTAGCATTTTAGTTTCTCTACTGCAAAGACAGCACATAACATAATAGTGTTTATGGTACAACCAATCTCACGTAAGGAGGTGTTTGAGCCTAATTGAAACTCGGCCAAATTTAAACTTTAAGGTTCCGCCACTGCCCCATGAAAAATGACTCATTTTAGTGAATTAGTCTCTAGACTCTCTTCATGTGTATCCTAATATCTTCTGATGATTTTTTGAAATAAGCAGTTCTGGAGGCAAAGTAAAAGTTCAGATTTCACATAAGATGCATTATGTGTGTTAAAAAAGGGAGCTATTCTGGTTACAGCAAGAGAAGTCCATAACTTGGGAGTGTACAGATATATGGCACGGGGGTGTTTTAAAGAAATACCTCAACATAGATAGGGTCTCAGTAAGCGCATTAATGATGCACGCATAAAATAGAGTTGTTGAAGATGCTTTTGAAACTTCCAAGTCGATGCAAATAAAAGGTGTTGAATTCCACTTATATCAATATCCCTATCACCTGCACTGGAGTAAATTTTGGGATGAGGTATCGAAGCCCACTGCATACATATGCATGAGACAGAAGCATAGAGAATAGGCGGACTATCTTGCAGAGGTGTCATCTAACAAAATGTAATGATTGCAGGAACATGCACAAAATGGATCTGTTGAAAAGGCTTTACAAACTATCAAACAAATCCAACCGGCAGGCGTAAAGCTGACTCCACAACTTTGTCATCATCTTCCTTGCCTGTTCAAAATGGAGTTTTAGACCAGATTATCGGCATCCATCAAAGCATATTGGCTGACTCAAGGTGATGTCGTCTCAAGGAGTGAAATGAAATGATGGCAAAATGCAGCACATGAACTTTTGAATGCCACGAAGAAATACTAGTTTCATGGAATGCAATGATTGCAAGATCTGAAAATAATACATTTGTTGAAAAAGGCTTTAGAAGCTTTCGCGTCAGGTTTTAACATGGTTCATAAACCACGTTAAAACCCGACTGGGTTCATAGTTTCGATCAAGCGTGTGGCCGACGTGGTTCTAATAACCATTCAAGCACCCAACAGCAAAAAGTGTGGACGTGCTTGGGGTCATCAGAGGGCTTTTTGCCATATAGTTGGAGATCTTATAGATTATGTAGCTTTTGGCTTTGATGTGTTGTCTGAAGGGTCGGTTCACAATTTGAATTAAGAGAAAGCTCAATTTTGATGAAGGAATGTGTGCATTACTTGGAGCTTCATCTTTTCTCAGAAATCCCATGAGAATGATTGTATCTCTTTGTGTCATTATGGGTGAACTTGAGATTACAATCTTAAGCTTTTACCCTTGATCATGTTAGTTCTTCTAAGTTCTTACATCTAAAGATGTTGATGATGTTTTTAATGAGGGATTTTATGAAGAGAAAGCTCGTCTAAGAGGAATTCCATTCCTTGAACCAAGGCCTAAACTGTACATGTGCAAAATGACTGCAAATAAGTGTGCAGAAGTCAAAAGGTTCAATTCTTCCCACATGTTAAAGTTACAGATTAGTGACAATGCTAAAAAGCAATAATCACAATGAATTTCCTGTGATAGATTGTTGACGAAATGGGGAAACAGATCCTTGGACCCATCCTGCAAAGTCACTTCTTGGTGTTTCTACAATCCAAGGCAGATTTCCAGCATATTCCTATCCCCAGTGGCACAAGGGGATCCCCTCGAACCATACAGTGTAACTGATTTTGCAAAACCTGCATCAAGTACAGGTTTGAGGATTGAGGATATTCATTTTACTCAAGATGAAATGGAAATGTATATAGATATTGAACCATTTGCGAATCCCCCGAGTTATATTGTACCAGTAGCCATGTCTTTGACCAAGATAATGAGGTTACAGAGCTCTCTGCAGTTTGTATAGGAGGTGCCGCCTAACATATGTATTCTCAAAATTCATAAATTACTGGTACAAAAGCATACAGCGACAACTTATCTATCAATTATATGATGTTAAATATTTTTATTAAATTCCCATTGGTAATGATTAAACTCACCAATGAGTTAAATATCTTACACAAGGGAAAGTGAAGCGATGAATAAAAAGATTTCCAAGAAACAATTACAAGTAACTGAATGGTCACTGAGAGGGATTTGATGGTAGAGTTTATCAAGAAGGCGGGAGGGAGAATAATTTTTAGTTTCAAGCATAACCTTTTGTACAGAGACAAAGGAGCCTTTGAACTCTTAGTTTTATCAAAATAAAGGAATTATTCAAAACTGTGTCTGAATATTACCTTTATTAATTGTAGTGTTCCTTTGTGAACCTGCAATTATTATATGGTGTTTCCCTGGTTATTTCTGGTTATGGAAATGTGTTTCATCAAAATCTGTCAATTCTGATTTACTCGTGTATTTTGAAAGAATTATCACTTCTCCCCGAATCATTATTAATTGGTGCTGAGTGAGTGAACTTTGTGTCATTTATCTCTGTTTCCCCTTTGATTTTAAGTTCATAATCACATCTGCAGCATGGCTATGCTCGGGTGTTAGTTTGTCTTTCCTACTTTCTGCTTAAAAGCATACCCCCAAAAACCCAAATTACATCATAAGGAGTTGTACCTCTAAAATTCAGAGGAAAATCATTGATGCAACAGTGATCTCTCCAACTATTTGTTAGCAGCTTATCTTCATATTTGGGCAAAGTGAGTCAATTTGTTTGTTATTATGAAAAGACAAATATGTTAACTAACAGGAGGGAAAGCTCCCTAGGACCTTAATTAAACCTAAACCTAAGCTAAATTGAGCGTAGACTAAAACATTAGAAGTATAGACAAGATATACGAATATACACACTTTACAAGACTTTTTGAGGGGGTTTTGGGTAAAAGGAAATAACTATTTGCCTAAGCTTTTGCCTCCAATACTTGGACCATACTATTAACTATCCTACATTGCAAAAAAGCATTTTTAATATAAACGAACCCAAACTAACCAAGCACAAACAAACACAACCACCTTCAATTGGTAAAAACAAAGACCAATAATTCATTCCAAACTAGATCTCTCAGGAATAACAACTTCAAAAAGGAACAAACACACAATTCCAAGTAATAAATTGCTGACATATACAAAACTACTACTCAGTGTTGTAATCATAACAAATCTTCACATTGTGTCAATTAAAGAAACTTAGTTGTTTTCCTAGGCACGATTCATGTCTCAAAATTGTCTTCTTTTCTATGTCTATGTCATGTTATGTGATAAAATTACTCCTCTATGCTGATGACCTTATACTAATTGCAAAGAGTGCGCAAGATTTGAGAGAGCATTTGAAAAATCTTGAATCCTTTTGTTCAGAGGTTGGGATGGAAGTCAATATTAATAAAACTAAAGTCATGATCTTCTCTTTGAAAAAGAAAAAACAACACACTTTCATATTCAAGGGCAGCCCGTTAGCAATGGTGGAAGAGTACAAATATCTCGGAATTGACTTCCATTCTAGACTAAGTTGGGAGACATGCAGGTCAAAACGGATTCAGGGAGGATGGAAGGCCTCCTACCTTCTTCAAAATAGATGCAGGAAAGCGGAACTTTGGGACTGGAAAACTAGGAAGACCCTCTTTGGTCTTTTAGTGGTTCCGGTTATTCTTTATGGATGCAAGGTTTGGGGGAGCAGTGTATCAAATCATAAATGGAGACAAATAGAAATAATCTAGAAGCATCTCATTACTACTAACCTCAAGGTCAAGGCTACGGTTCGTTACGAGATCCTTTTGGCGGAGGCGGGTATGTTCTCAATTGAGGCCTCAGCAATTATCCGGCTGTTAGGTTATCTGAAAAAAGTGGGAAGTATGGATAAGCATCGCTGGCCTAAATTGGTGGTTGAAGAGGAGTTAGCACGTAGGAAAAGAACGTGGAAAGAACAAAACAACAAATGGTTGAACAAATGGAACATTACCCTCAAGGAGTGTCCAAACACCAATCTAGAAATAAAGAAAAATTCAGAACTGCCATGTGGACGAATCTAATAGGAAGAAGAAAAAAGGCCTACTATGTTAAGGAATTTAATCACACATGGGATCATCGGGATAAAGCCTATTTAGGGTCCACAATTAAAGGAAAGGCCAAAATTCTAATTGCTCAGTTAAGGACTAGCTCCCACCATTTACGATGTGAAATTGGTCCCTAAAGAGAGGTGGGAAGAGAGAATTTGTGCTTTCTACAGCAAAGGAGTGGTGGAAACAGAATGGCATTTTATTAAGGAATGTGGGGCTTATGAGGATATTTGCAGCGAGTACAGGGATTGCCTACAGGGGGGAAGCATGAAGGAACTTTTCGAAGAGGCAAGATTACACAAGACAGCAAGCTTCCTAATCCAAATCCACAACAAAAGGAACAACTTGGAAAAATCACAGTAGGATGCCTAACTTGCTCTTTGGTCCCTTAGACCGGTGGTCTCATGGACATCATTAAAATCATTTCATTTCATTTCAATAATGTCTCTTTTTGTAATGTCCCCTTCTCCGGTGTTGAGTATTGCCTTGTTCTTTGATGAGCCTTGATTAATAAATCTTCACATAAGTTAGAAGATTCTATATAAAATATATAGATATAATCATAAAAGAAAATAAGAGTACCTATTCCCCATTCTATTTCCACCTAATCCCTGGGGAGAGACCGTAATCAAGATCTTAACGATTTGGAGAAGACCTCCTAGGGCTCTAGTTGCCTTTATGGTCATCCTAGAACGGTCCTCAAGCTATTTCACCATCTCATTGTGCCTTATCTCTTCCTAAGGCCTTACGGATATCCTATACCAAGGCATATCCGTCCTTATAATCCTTGATGGATACCCTATACCTTGGCATATCCCTCTTCACATATGCATATGTCATTTACTCTAACAGTATATACCAAAGAAACGAGAATCGGAATCGTCTCGGAATCGGCAAGGCCGAATCGAATCGCGAATCACCCATGAATCGGAATCGAATCACCCATGAATCGGCAAATTTAAAAAACCCTTAAAATTTAGAGATTTT
>MU227770.1:225702-239046 GCA_018584345.1 Thuja plicata
ATTCATTATTATTTCAATTGGTTATTATTATTAACAACTATTTTATTAATGATAATAATATTTCTAATATTATTAGTATTTAATTAATTTAAAATGTCAACATTGTTTATTAATAAATAATTCCAATCTCCCAATAAGGATGAAGGTAACAAAGATAACATTTATTTTAGAATATAGATAATGACTAGTGACGGTTTCTTATATCGTGCTTGTTTGTATTCTTATTAATTTAATATTTTAATATTATTATTTATTAAATTCTTATTTGAAAGGGGACATCACAAAGTCAGAGTGTTCTGGGCTGTATAATAGCATTTGTGTAGTGTGATCAGAGAGGAAAGATTAGCCATCGATGACTCGTCCAGATGACTAATCTCAATCAATGAGCTGAGAAAACAAATAGAGGAGTTTCAAGGCAACATGATTACGTCAGGTGCTCTTTCTACTGTAGTTGTGCTTTGAATTCCGTTGAGATCCTATTCCTAAGCATTTATTGGTTGGTTGTGTATTGCAAGAGACTAAGTAAATTGCCATTTCCAAGCACAATCCAAATCTTAGTTGGGAATTTTAGGGTAAATACAATTAAGTCCCAATTGGGGACATTACATAATATGACACTAAACTCGGCCAGCATGAATATTAAATGACTTTGTCTTCAGTGCCAAGCATGGGGATCAACCCATTCAAGACCATTAAAGCAGTTGGCCACTATAAATGGCAATTTGTCTTTCAAAATGCAAAACGTTTTGAAAGGAAGTCAAACAGCATAAATATTAATGGTAAATGATGGAGGCACCAATATGAAGTAAAGTCAGCCAAAACATAATTAAATTTATTTTAGTTCCTTCATTAGAAGTCGGCCACTTTCTCCGCATAACCAATAGTCTCCACAAGAACACTTCTTGTTAACTATAAGTTCTTTATATGATCCGCCACATCCTTGGTAGTCATATCTATAAACAACTTTATCCACATCATCTGCCCATTGATATCAATGACAATAATGTGACATTACTTGACATCAATGACAACAATATCACTACAATATTTCCAACAGCATGTCGTACCATCCTATTCATTTCAGGTTGTCCAACGTGTAGCAGTATATGAGTTTTCATTGAGTTTTATTTGCTATTGTTTTGGACGCCATGAATAAATCATTGTGGGATGCCTTTATTGGAGGATATTAAAGCAAACATGAGCTGACTGTATTACTTCCTTGCTGGGCTATAATTATCATGGTTGGTCGTACTATGGCTAGAAGGGCAGCGTAAGGGTTGGTTGGAAAACAAGAAGAAGACTGATATACGCTGGAGAAACCCACTTGAAGTTGAAAATGAAAACTCCAGCATGTGTGGGTAGAATCTCACTTAAAACTACTCCAATGGCATTTACAATTTGTCTAAGACCTTTAAGCTTCATAACTAAGCATGAATCACCCTGGTATCAGCTCAAATGAGCTTAAGATCTCTCAAAAGCCAACTCCCCTGCTGCTGCACTTGCAAGTCATGAGAACTCAAAATAATAGAAATCCAGTCTAAACCCCCCACTTTCCAGCCCTCTGGAATGCATAGCATGCATCTTATTACTTACTTTAGGTCTGAGATGGCTTAATGTAGAATTGCAAATCAATTGGAAGTTAAAAATTTTAAGGAAACTAAAAAATCAAACGTCATGGGACCTATTTTTAGAGCAAAAACACCACTTTCTGCAGAAGAATGATTTCGTTTTGCCCTGGCAATTTCACTGCATAGTTGAAATTACATAGGTTTAACTTTGGATATTCCATCTTCTCCCAAAGCCTGCATATCAATGTTGCATACCATCTGATGCGTACTCCAGTGTCCAAGAGCCTGACCCCTATTCCAAAACCTCTTCAAACATGCCCTTGAGTACAAAAATGGATCTTTTACAGATCATCTGATCATATTGATGTAAACATACAGTTCATGAAGGACGTCTCAATATTCCTGATTGGCTATATGTTTACAGATAATCCTATAGAGTTTACCTAAATAAGTCACCTAAATAATATGCATGAAGTACTGATCACCTATAAAAAATTTACATGCATTTTTCTTCTGTAAATGCAATACCCGAATTCTAACATGCTTTCATCTATGAATTCACAAGTCTGATATAAATGACATATCATGTATGCCTAAGCTCTTAGTCTCAAAGGCTACCTAGGTCCTTCAATGTTGAAAACATTTATTTACATTTGAAACATTCCTGCCTAAGTTAATTTATGTTTATTATCAAGCAGAAAATCCCAAGGTCCATTTCATCACATCCAAAGAAGCCTTCAAGGATAATGAATGGCTGAATTGCTAACACAATCAATGAAAAAATCACAGAACCCTTTTTAAAATTGACCAGACTGCTATATCTCACCAAATCTTTTATACAAAAATGCTGCCTTACCAAAATAAAAGCAAAATATATTACTGAGAAATTTAAAATGCACGAGGCAAGCAACATCTGTAATCCAATTCGCAAATGGGATAATGCACTTACTCTGTTGAGGTACGAAGCAGCTCATAGACCATGTCAGTCTGCAACACAAAAAATAAAAAATAAAAATGCAATAAGTTTTCTGTAATTAAATAATAGGTAAAGGATTACAAGAAACCATACTTTGAATCTTGATTATTTTTCTCGACTAGAGAACCCGTGAGAAATGAAATAAATCTCACAATAAAACACAAAACATTGAAAACAATATAGATATATTAATAAATTCACAAATAGACATTTATGAAATATAAAATAGAAATCTAGGCATAACAAACCTGTAAAACATTTGGCAGGTTCAGGCGTTGAGCAAGTTGTGTGGCAATAGTAGATTTACCAACACAAGCAGTCCCACAAACAAGGATTACAAATGGCACCCTTTGATGATGAAACCTATTTTGCAATTTATAGAAAGCATCTTAGCAATCAAACTAAAACAGAAACAAGCTAAACATAGTTCTTTGTTGCTCCCTTTTTCTAATCTTCATATAATCCATCGTAGAGGAGAGATAGAAAAGAGAGTTCAAAATAATATAGATTCTTAAAATAGACAGAATAAGTAAGAAGAAAAGATGATGAATGATATTTCTACAAAGAAAATAGTAGGATTCTACAAGCTCTATTACATGAAACAATACAATCAAATGGTACTGTACTACAAGAGATATAGACAACTCTTAGCAATAACATTGGAAATGTAGACAGAAAAAGTATGAAATTTATTTAATTTAGATGCTTGTAATGTCCCTTTTTTGGCTGACTCGGAAAGCCAGGACAATTACCTAATTTTTCCTTCTTGCTTTGTCAAATGATTGCAATTAAAACCAAGTAAAGATGCATTGTCAAATGATTGAAATTAAAACCAAGTAAAGATGTTACAAATGTTAAGTTTTTAGGATAACTGCAAATGTAATAGCACTCTATATTTTCTGTGTTTATCCAAATGCAGCGATCTCTCTTGCATTTATATTGAGGATGAGGCAAGGAGAGACATGTCCCTTCATGGGACATGTCTATTCATTATTATGTGATTAATATAATGATGATTGATTATGTAACTACATAAATATATATACACACACACACATAATATCTCTGAATCATTATTATATTAATTTCTCCTAATACTATTTTAGATATATATATATATATATATGTAATATCCCTAAATAGTTCAATAAGTAAGAGGATGAATAAAGGAGTTAATTATTTAATATTAATGCCTTCAGTAACGTTAATATTAAATAATTATATGTAATGGTTTGATTAAAAGATTTTGGTTCGAATAAGTCGGTAGTTCCTATATGGGACTTTTCAACCAATGTTGGCTTTGTTTAATAATGGGTTCCATGGAGGAACCGATATGCTTGAAGATTTAAAACAAAAAGTTATCTGCGAGTGAAGACAAAATCCAATTCCTTTCGTCAGAGGATGATCTGGCCTAGTGGAGTTAGGAGTTGTCAGAACACAGAATTCTGGCTTGGAGTTTGACGTCTAGCGTTTAGCAATAATGCTACGTTAGAGTTTGGAACGTAACTACAGAAGAGGCTAGCGGTGGGTTAAGTCAGCAATGGAATCCACAATAGTCGTCCATGACAAAACTAAGTGAAGACAAGACTATTCTAGATGTATATGAAGAGTTAGTTACTCACGACTCAATATCAAAAATCATTCCCAGTGCACGACGAAGAGTCTGTTGCTTACGGTACCACCTTGGTTCACGGCAAGCATACAAGTATCGGCTTGGCAAGGAGCGACAGCATAGCCGCTAAAGACGAGTCTCCAGCCACGTTAGCGGGTCCCAATCTGGAAGCATCGTATTCAATGACTTCACGGAATTCCACAGAAGACAATAAGCGGGCTGTCTCAGCGACGCGTGGGACGACTCAATGATATGTAGATTGACTCTCAAACGTCCAGGACACAACAGCATGACCACAAGTGCCCAGTGTTATTTTGTAACCCAATGTTATTATGCATTCTAAGTTCGAATATTCTGGGTAGAATTTCCAGTAATTATGAATGTGTAAATTTGAATATTTAGCAGTCTGAATACATAATCAGAATTCTGGAAGTAGTGAATCTGCATTGTTATTACTGTTACACAATATCCCAACGCTTCACCAGAAACCAATGACAGTTTAGCAATTTATCAATACAAACCAATTATTTAATTTTGTTATCCAGCTAAGGTTATTTAAGAAATTTCTAGTAGATTTGCATAGAGATTCTTTGGGGAATTTTACAGTGGTATCAGAGCTATCTATCCTGCCATCTTGTGGGGTGTTTAGGGCTTGTTGTGTGGCAAATAGGGAAAAATGTTTTACTCAATATGCCATCAGGCCATTACAACTAACGGAATACTAGAGAACGTCAAAATAGGAATCCAACCAGTCCATCCAATTCAACTCCACAATTTGAAATTGAGGAAAGTCATACTGAGATAGAAGAAGAAATAATTTTTAAACACGTCAATCACATGGCAGAACCAGAAAATAATAGGGACTTAATTGCAACATTGATTAGAAGTCAACAAGATATGCAAAACAATATAAATACTATGACCAATCTGATGACTAATTCATGACTCAAATTTAAACCAAAATCAAAATGAAGGTGGTAGGGATGAACATTCAGTCAATAACACTCAGCCGGAAAGATCAGCAACAGCCAGACCTTATATGCCAAATTTTACTCCACAAAATTTACACCCAGAACATGAACCTACAGTTAGAGAAGTACAGGATGAAATTTTGAATGATTGGGACTCAGCTGGGGCAGAATTCCGATCACACATGTCATTCAGAGAATACATGGATGTCAGAATGAAACATAGGCCACATAGGGGCAGAAATTTCAACAGTGAATTACAGAGGAAAATTGGGAAGATATCCATCCCGTATTTTGATGGCACGGGCAAGACCACAGCCAGGGCTTGGGTTCAAAAATTAGACACATATTTCCAACTAAACCCTATGAGAGAGGACGAAGCTATTAAACATGCAGCATTACATCTTGATGGAGTAGCACATGAATAGTGGCACCATGAACAGGTCACATTGGGTCATAATTTGGTAGATACATATTTGGAATTCACTGAACGTCTTATTGACAGGTTTGATTCCAAAGATCCTGAATTACACTTAAAAGAATTAACACAGCTAAAACAAACAGGGACAGTTGAACAATATATAATAGAATTTGAAAAATTGGATGTGCTTGTCGCAGAAATCTCGGAGCGAAACAAGATTGTTCTTTTTATTGATGGACTCTTTGATTCTTTGAAAGGTTGGGTTAAGTCTTTGTATCCTACCACACTGCAAATGGCTATTAAGAAGGCTAGAGATCTAGAACCTTCCTCAAAAGGAAAAACTTGGAACAAAAATCCTCTACCGAAATTGGATAAAGACAAAGAGCTTTCCAACAAAGAAACATTTCCAAAACCTAGATTTGATAAAGAAGAAAGGGATGAACTCAAGAGGCGCAAATTGTACTTTAGTTGTAAAGAATCATGGCAACCAGGTCATAGGTGTTTGGGTAAAGGGAAAATACATTACATTGAAGTAATATCAGATGATGATGAAGATGGGGAAAATATAGATCCAAATATTGAAAATTCTCAAAAGGTTTCTACCTCTGAACAGGAAAATAAACAGCCAGGTGGTACAATAGCGTCCATGACAGGAATTCCTCATTACAACATTTTCAGGGTAAGAGGGGTGTTACAGGGTCAACGAGTTATTGTAATGATTGATAGTGGCTCCACTCATAATTTTATTGATGCTGCTCTTGCTAAGAAAAGAGGTTTACATGTAGTTAAACATGAAGGGTTTGATGTGAAAGTTGCAGGTGGCGCCAATTTAGTAAGTACACATAAGGTTCCACTGCTGAGTATTGCTTTGGGTAATTATACAGTAACGGATGATTTTTATGTAATTGATTTAGCAGATACTATTGTTGTCTTGGGAATTCATTGGATGGAAACTCTAAATAAATATTCGCAGAGTTTTAAACATATGGAATTTTCTTTTAAGGTGGATGGACAAAAGGTGATTCTCAGGGGAATTTCGAATGGTGGACCCAGAGTTGTCTCTGCTAAAAGGATGGAAGCCATTTTCCGTCATGGTGAGGTTGCTTGGTCAGCACAGTGTTTGATCACTTCAAAGGTAAGAAGTTTTGAAACTAAGCATTATTCAGATGATTTGTTGCAGATATTAGATGCTCACAGTTTAGTTTTCAGTGATATACCCCCTGGGGTACCTCCAGACAGAGGTTTTGAACATACAATTGAATTAGAAGGGGCTAAGCCCGTAATCACTACACCATACAGGCATCCCAAGGCATTCAAAGATGAAATAGAAAAAGCTATTAAAGAGTTATGAGAGATGGGACATGTTAGGCCCAGCTCGAGTCCATTTGCTTCATCGGTAGTGATGGTCAAAAAGAAAGATGGGACTCTACGAATGTGTATCGACTACCGTGCCCTCAATAAAAAGACTAAAAAACAAGTATCTGATTCCCCGCATTGACGAATTGTTAGATGAATTACATGGTGTCATATATTTTTCTAAAATTGATTTAAGATCAGGGTATCATCAAATTAAGTTAAGGGAACAGGATATTCATAAAAATGCTTTCCGTTGTCACTATGGTCATTATGAATTTTTGGTTATGCCCTTTAGACTGACAAATGCTCCAGCAACATTCCAGTCTTGTATGAACCATATTTTTAATAAGTAGCTGCGGAAATTCTTGCTTGTTTTCTTTGATGATATATTAATTTACAGCAAGACTTGGGAGGAACACCTAAAACATATCGATGAAATTTTGGGCATAATGGAGTCACAATCTCTGTATGCAAAAGCTTCTAAATGTGAGTTTGGAATGACAGAAATCTTATATTTGGGACATATGATCAGTGCTAAAGGTGTGCAGGTGCATCAAGAGAAGATCAGGGCTATTTTAGAATGGCCGCCTCCACGGACTCTTTCTGATTTAAGAGGCTTCTTTGGTCTATGCAGTTACTATAGGAGATTTGTTAGCGGGTTTTCGCAGCTTGGCGCACCCTTGACAGATCTTACCAAACAGGGGGCTTTCAGATGGACCGCAAAGTCACAACAGGTATTTGACAAACTCAAGGAGGTAATGAGTTCTTGCCCTGTCCTTGCATTACCAGATTTTGATCAGCCCTTTGTATTAGAATGTGATGCGTCAGGTAAAGGAATTGGAGCCGAGTTAATGCAAAATAAACATCCAATAGTATTTGAAAGCAGGAAACTCACTAATGTTGATAAGTTGTATTCGATATATGACAAGGAAATGTTAGCTATTATGCATGCATTAGCTAAATTCAGACAATATTTAGTTGGGGCCAAATTTGTAGTTAAAACTGATCACAACAGTCTGAAGTATTTTCTTAATCAAAGAGACTTGAATGATAGACAACAAAAGTGGGTCAGTAAAATTCAAGCTTATGATTTTGAAATTGAATATGTTAAGAGGAAGAACAATGTTGTAGTTGATGCTTTGTCTAGGAGACCAGAAATAAATGCTTTAAGTGGGGTATCAGCTGATTGGAGATCTTTGTTATTAGTTGAATATTCTAAAAATTCCTTTGCTTGTGATTTATTGGATGGTAAGATTCAGGATGATAGATACAAAGTTGTGAATGAAATTATTTACTACAAAGACAGAATCTTTTTAGTACCTGAATCTAAGTTAAAGTTAAAAATTTTGCAGACAGTTCATGATTTGCCCTTAGCAAGACATCCAAGTTATTTCAAGACATACAGGTATATCCGTGAAAGATTTACATGGAAAGGGCTCAAAAATGACGTTTTACAATATGTCAAGGAATGCATCACATGTCAGCAGAATAAGGTAGAACATTCTTATCCAACAGGGTTATTACAACCATTACCTATTTCGGATCAGAAATGGGAAAGTATATCTATGGATTTCATTACTGGATTACCTCGGGCTCAAGGTAAAGATTGTATTTTTGTTGTGGTTGATAGGCTAACAAAGTTTGCACATTTCTTTGCTATCACTACAGGCTTCACCGTTGTTCAGGTTGCAGAAGTGTTCTTCAAGGAAGTATTTCATTTACATGGATTACCAAGGAATATAGTCAATGATAGAGATAGCAAGTTTTTGAGCAATTTTTGGGCTGAATTATTCAGGTTGACAGGTACAGCATTGCATCACAGCACTAGTTACCATCCTCAAACCGATGGTCAAACCGAAATCGTCAACAAATGGATCGAAGGCTACCTCCGCAATTATGTTGCAGGACATCAAAAGGCTTGGCTCCGATGGCTGCACTTGGGAGAGTATTGTTATAATAGTACTTTCCATATGTCTATAGGTATGACGTCGTTCAAGGCCTTATATGGGTATGATGCTCTATCTTGCGTTGATTTTGCTTTTGATAACAGTAATGTGCCCAAGCCACGTGACTGGCTTCTGGAGTGTCAGGACATTTTGAAAGCTCTTAATGACAATTTACATTGTGCTCAAAATCAACAAAAACATTATGCTGATAAGAAGAGGGTGGAACGGAGTTTTGTGGTGGGTGATTTAGTGTACCTCCGATTACAGCCCTATCGTCAATCATCCCTCAAGCGTAATGGAGCTGAGAAATTGAAGCCCCAATTTTATGGCCCTTATCTTATTGTTGGCAAAATTGGAGAGGTGGCCTATGAACTGGATTTACCCGTTGGTAGCCGGATACACAATGTGTTCCATGTTTCTTGTCTCAAGAAGGCTCTAGGCCAGCTGATTACAGTTTCAGCAAAGTTGCCTCCTTTGGATGAAGAAGGGAAACTTGCCATGGTCCCTGAGGCGATTGTAGACACGCGAGATCGGCATCTGCGTAACCGTACCATTCATGAATATCTGATCAAATGGAAAAGTATGCCCTTGGATGATGCTACTTGGGAAAATGAGCAGATTCTGGCCCATTCAAATTTACAGTTGCTTGTGGGCAAGCAACACGTGGCAGGGGAGACTTGTAATATCCCCAAATAGTTCAATAAGTAAGAGGATGAATAAAGGAGTTAATTATTTAATATTAATGCTTTCAATCACGTTAATATTAAATAATTATATGTAATGGTTTGATTAAAAGATTTTGGTTCAAATAAGTTGGTAGTTCCTATACGGGACTTTTCAACCAATTTTGGCTTTGTTTAATAATGGGTTCTATGGAGGAACCGATATGCTTGAAGATTTAAAACAAAAAGTTATCTGCGAGTGAAGACAAAATCCAATTCCTTTCGTCAGAGGATGATCTGGCCTAGTGGAGTTAGAAGGAGCTGTCAAAACACAGAATTCTGGCTTGGAGTTTGACGTCTAGTGTTTAGCAATAATGCTATGTTAGAGTTTGGAACGTAACTACAGAAGAGGCTAGCGGTGGGTTAAGTCAACAATGGAATCCACAATAGTCGTCCACGACAAAACTAAGTGAAGACAAGACTATTCTGGATGTATATGAAGAGTTAGTTACTCACAACTCAATATCAGAAATCATTCCCAGTGCACGACGAAGAGTCTGTTGCTTACAGTACCACCTTGGTTCACGGCAAGCATACAAGTATCGGCTTAGCAAGGAGCGACAGCATAGCCGCTAAAGACAAGAGTCTCCAGCCACGTTAGCGGGTCCCAATCTGGAAGCGTTGTATTCGATGACTTCACGAAATTCCAAAGAAGACAATAAGCAGGGTGTCTCAACGACCCGTGGGACGACTCAATGATATGCGGATTGACTCTCAAACGTCCAGGACACAACAGCATGACCACAGGTGCCCAGTGTTATTTTGTAACCCAATGTTATTATGCATTCTAAGTTCGAATATTGTGGGTAGAATTTCCAGTAATTATGAATGTGTAAATTTTAATATTTAGCAGTCTGAATACATAATCAAAATCCTAGAAGTAGTGAATCTGCATTGTTATTACTGTTACACAATATCCCAACGCTTCACCAGAAACCAATGACAGTTTAGCAATTTATCAATACAAACCAATTATTTAATTTTGTTATCCAGCGAAGGTTATTTAAGAAATTTCTGGTAGATTTGCATAGAGATTCTTTGGGGAATTTTACAATATATTATATCTCACATAATAAAATATATATGTATATTTTCAATAGTCTCATAGGATTTATCCGACAGAAGCTACAAAACATCAACACTCCCTCTTAGCTAGGGAGGATAAACACAGGATATGATATTACCTCAGCGTAATATCAAGAATGGCATGTTTAAGAATATCTTTGATCAGAAGACATTCACCATTAGATATCATCTCATGATATCAAGAGTAATGGCCACAGAATATCAAGCCACATGATATTCACCATGTACTCAAACTCCGAGTAATGGCCTCAGAATATCAAGTCGCGTGATATTCACCAAGTACTCAAAAAATGTCCATAGGTAATGTGCACATGTATCCTCAATGAGACTTGCCATAGGAACATTCATGGTCTGTTTAAGGAACTTAATCCACCATGCAAGATATAATCTATCATGATCTGTCTCAAACATCATAAGATGTCCATCACAATAGAAGGCCATGGTCTGTTTAAGGAACTTGATCCACCATGCAAGATATCATCTATCATGATATGTTTCAGACATCATAAGATGTCTATCACAATAGATGGCCATGGTCTGTTTAAGGAACTTAATCCACTATGCAAGATATCATCTATCATGATTTGTTTCAGACATCATAAGATGTCTATCACAATAGAAGGTCAAGTTATTGTAACATCGCCACCTTCCAATAACTTTTACAAATACAAGTGATAATCATTTTGAAGTCGTCACTTCCTCATGATGTACACAGGGGGCAAGCCCATTAAAAAAAAATGGAATCACACACATGACATCCATCATGCCTCAGCGCAGAGGGTGGAAACAAGGGATTTCACCTCGAACTTCTCTCACAGAGAAGAACTCATTGAGCAAATATCAATATGTTGATCTTTTTATCCAAGATTGCTTAAGATGAACCGTCAGACTCTGAGTCTGATATCAATCTTTTGAGCTCCTCGTCCAAAGTTACCTCTAAAGAGTCAAACTCCCTTTGAATCTAATATCAATCTTATTTTTCCTGCAAGAGCATCTATGGAAAAGATCAAGGCAAATAGCTCTTATAGTAAGTATAGAAAAACAAATAAGAGAGAGATTACAATGAGTAGATAAAGTAATACTCAAGGATAATAAATACTTATCTGTGCATCAACATCCTTGATAGAAGTTGCTCCAATGAGGGTCCATATACAACAAATCAGAAAACGTCTATAGTTTTCCAATGACCCTTACTCTTTGCACTTGGTGTGGACAAAAGTCTGCAACACAACTTCACTCACCGGATTTCACATAGACCCATACACAGTCGGTCATAACTTTTGAACCCGACACTTTCTCTCCAATCGCTCCGGTGAGATTCTTCGCAATTTGTTTATCACCAACAAATCCAAAATGCAGCAAAATCCAACGGTGTATCTGTGAGATACTATCCTCATACTAAGACTATATTTTCTGAGACAGTTACACATTCACCATCAATAAACTACTCTCTTACATTTGCAGCCTGGCTCTGATACCATGTTAAGTTTTTAGGATAGCTGCAAATGTAATAGCACTCTATATTTTCTGTGTTTTTCCAAATGCAGCGATCTCTCTTGCATTTATATTGAGGATGAGGCAAGGAGAGACATGTCCCATGAAGGGACATGTCTATTCATTATTATGTGATTAGTATAATGATGATTGATTATGTAACTACATACATATATATATATACACACACACACACAATATCTCTGAATCATTATTATATTAATTTCTCCTAATACTATTTTAGATATATATTTATATATATTATATCTCACATAATAATATATATATATATATATATATATATTTTCAATAGTCCCGTAGGATTTATTGGACAGAAGCTACAAAACATCAACAACAAAGGATATCAATTCCTATTTCTAATATACAATGATTAAATATGCTATAAATGTTATTGATTTATCACTTGTAGTGATAAAGGAATGTTGCTATGTCTGATATGTGATATGTCTGTGCAATCAGGTATGTATTGCTTTTAGCAATAAAATTACTGTGTCTGATATATCTATCTGATTATGCAATGAACGGATATCGCCCAACAGCGATTTGTTGTTGTATTTGATTTATAATTGTAAGCTTGCAACTTTAATGATAGATGCTATTTCTGATTTACACCTTATAAGTATGCAAATGTCTCTGTAAGAACCCATTAGGTTCCAACTCTGATCAATCCTGCTGGAAATGATTTTTGCCTTGAAGTTTTGTATTTTTTGTATTTTTTCAGAATATTTGTGTTTTTGGTTTTTGAAAATATTGAAATAACCAAGCATGAATTTCTAAAATAATTACACAAGTTGTGCACAAGGTAATTTTATTTGCTAACCATCTAATTGCAAATGTTTACAATGATCAATTCATGCATCGACATTCATTTAAATTTTAAAAAGACAAAGGAACCTGTTGGTTCCCAAAACCGACGGATTGGAATCCTACAAGCCTTGCCAACTTGATATCAGAATATCCAACCGGCTATGTCCAACTTGATGGAACTGAACGGTATGATCCGAGTTCCCTGCACTTCTGGCTCTGCAAGGCCAAGGCAGGTATACATGTTCCTGAACCAAAATACTTAAGCCCAGGGTGCTTATAGCAGAATGGTTAAAATATTAATGTATTTGAAAAGAATCCTTAATGGCAAGATGACAAGAGACTTTCAATTTTGCACAACGATTATTAA
>MU227770.1:263516-285892 GCA_018584345.1 Thuja plicata
GCTCTCTTCCTCACTTCGAAGTCATCAGCTGCATTGGCCCAGTAGTCCTCAATATGGTGTACATGTCTGTAAGGGCTTCCATAAGCCTTTCGAATCTGTTGGTTAGGATCAAAACTCTGCCTCCCCTTGTAAAGAGCTAAAGCATAAAGTTTCAACTCCTCTGCCACTGCCATGACTGCTAAAGAGTTGCAACTATCAGCGCCTGCTTGAAGTGGGAAAGTGACCCCCTGCTTATGTTTAAGTTTCTAGATCCTGTCAAAGTGGCCCAATTGCCTTGCCACTTCCATTACTACCAATATGTTGGGTGGATACCTTGGTAACTTCATCGGGCAACAAGTGCTCCCTATTATCCGGATGTATGTGAATTTTTGAAACTGGATATACCACCACCCATACCTTTTGACCAAATTTTTTGCCTCTGGGGATAACCTCCGTTGGGGAGCCCCTTGTAATATCCTTACTGTCTTCATGGCAAAAGTGTCATAGAATGTTTTGAAATACTTAGTGCGATGGAGGTGGAGCTGAGGATAACATTCATGTACTAAGTACTGCCCGGGTCCACTGCCAACCTCACCCATAGCTCGGAGTCCTGGATACTGGAACATGCCGGCAATCATGTAGAACAAATAAGATCCCATGTAGAAAGTCTTTGAATTGTGCACCAACCTCAACTGTAGGTCCAAGTTCTCACTGATTAACCTGGGCCCAATCGAACATCACACCCTCATTCGAGATCTTCTCAATGAAGTAAAACATCCAAGGCTCGAGCAGTCCTGCCTGTGGGATTCCCATCACCCGGCTCAACATCAAAACTAAATCACCATATTCCTCCTTCAAATCTGATCTTGTAAATCTTGGTAACTTGGAGTACCTCTTCCTAGGCTCCTTTAACCATTCCTCGCATAGGAGAGCCGAATAATGAGCAGTGTTATCGTTGTAGTGCTTAGCTGCCTGGTCTCTTGTCATGAAGATGCCGACTTGGTGGTGTGGTATGTTGAATACCTCCTGGATAGCTCGATCACTCAAATTGACAAGCATCTTCTTCTCGGTCCCGCTCCCATAATAGACTGTCTTGGTATGCTGATCATAGTGGGTGGCACTCGAGAACGAGTTCCGGGCATGGGAGAGTAGGGGGAAAGGCTGCAGCCTGTGCAATCCCGTTCTTGATTATCTTCTTTGCTAACACGGACGAGCTTTCTCTCATCGCCCTATTCCTCATCTGGATCATGTTCACTGGCCCGAAGTTTGTATCTCCAATCTTCTTCCATCTGGATGGAAAGGCAGTCTTCGGCATCATATCCTCGGTGTCCCTCTTGAATTGGGCTTGCCTCTGCATCTTTGAGGATGTAGGATCCATTCAATTCAACCTACAACATACCGACATCACTTAGAAACATTCTAACATGAAGAAAATCTCCCTCAAGTCTGATCTATATAATGAAATTTAACTTTCCAGAATTCTGGAAATGAAGAATTTCGATTAAATTTCCAGATTTTAAGCCTTAAAACTCTGATTTTATGTCAAAGAATGAATAAATCTTAAGTTATTTCCAGAAATTCAGTTATGGATTATGGCTAGAAATGCTTAGTGAATGTTCTTTCATTATTACATAGCTCAAAATCTGAAAGCTAAAACCAAATACTTACCTTCCAAGCTGAGAGAAGACACCTCTTAATCAATAAATCTCAGAACTTTCAACAATCAAACAGCTTTCAGAATTCTGGAAATGGCCTTGAGCTTGCATAGTGCTTGAAAATCTGGAAATTACCTTGCAAGTTGAAAGAAATCTGGAAATGACCTCCTTAGAAATCGAAAATAGCAGAAGTAGGACTACTGCTGGGTGAATTCGCATACCAAATCTGTGTTTGAAATGAGGCGAAACTCCTTCTACTTATATGTTCTTTCCAAAATTGCCCAAGGGGGCCGACTTGCACTTCTTCCAATGTATATCATTTAATTCTTTTCCTCCAAAAAGGGACGACATGCATAAATATTTAATGTTTTTGTGCCAAGTAAGTGGCCAACTTGTGTTGAAGGAGGAAAGGAGTATATAGAAGGGGTGGCGGAAATGTCCATGGGTATGGACATTTCCGCCCAAGGGAAGAATTCCCTTGGGGGGAAGTCATCTCCCTCCATTCTTCAAGTAATATTCGAACCTCCCTTCACACACCTTCAGCACCACTTATAGCTTCCCTCACACACCTTCAGCACCACCCATAGTCTCAGCTGGGCGGAAATTGAAGGTGGGATGGACATCAAGATCTCAGAATTTATCAATCACGAAACATTCAAAGTCATACCTCAAAGCAAACACAACATGTCATACCCTTCAACACCATCTATCCAAGTCTGAGCTGGGTGTAAAAGTTCAAGTTTTAATGCATGGCGGGATTTTGAAGCATGATGGATAGGGTGTCCAAGGTGGTGGCGGAATCCGCCATCACCTTGGACAGGGCCATCATGATCATTACAAAACAGTCCACTAGTTTGTTAGTATTTCATCCTCCATTGCCACTTCTTTGCATTCCAATTCAACCTCAAACATACTCATTCTTTTGCAATCCATCACACACTCCATTCGAACTTCAACTCCAACATCAGTCCAGGCTAGAGGGTGGCGGAAATCAATGAGGTGATGGACAGGGAGTGAAATCAGAATTCCAGATTTGTAAAACATTTCCAAGTTCTTGTCTCCCTAAGCAAACAAGGCATCACCAACATTTCCAACCTCAACTCAGCCACCAAATGGAAGGGAGTTTGATCATACTTGGCATGGCGGAAATTAGGAGGTGGATGGACAAGGTGTCCAAGGTGGTGGCGGAATCCGCCATCACCTTGGACAGGGTGTATGTTGATCATTACAAACAGTCCACTCACAAAGCTACCCCTCAAACTTCCTTCTAACACCTTCAATCCTCTTCAAAAGCTTCTAGCATCCATCTTTCAATCACATAGGAGAAAAGACAAGCTTCAAGGGCATGGCGGAAATCAATGGTGCCATGGACATGGTGTCCAAGGGGGTGGCGGAATCCGCCACCACCTTGGACATGGTCCATGTCATGGACTCACAACTTCTCCCAAACTTCATAAAATTATCTCAACTCCTCCAAATTCCCTTTCAAACCTTATTCTCATAGCACATGCCCAAGTTTGGGGGCCTTATAGCTGGGCGGGATTTCAAGGTGGAATGGACAAGGTGTCCAAGGTGGTGGCGGAATCTACCAGCACCTTGGACAGGGCCATCAACACAAAACATCTAATTCACCTTTCATTGCCAAGCTTTGTCCCAATCTAACTTTAGATATCTTAACTTCATTCTATCAGCTCACCTCTATGCCATTTTGACTCCCAAGTTGGGGAAAAGATCAGTCATCAAGGTGCTGGCAGAAAACAGAGAGAGGATGGACATGCCATGCCAATCTCAGTCCAGCACCATCACAATCCTCCAAACATTTCCTAAGGTTGGGCTCTACCAAATCTGCTTCAAACACAATCATCATCCCATCAACTTGCCACTAGGTCTCATGGCTCACCCCTTAGCCAAGGAGGACAGAATGGAGGGAAGGATGCTGGCCAAAAGCAACATGGCGGAAATGTCCAAGGGTATGGACATTCCCGCCCCAAGGGCAAAAACACCTAAAAAACACTTTTCTCCCCAAATTCTCCCTTGGGATGCCTTTGAATGCCCACAAACTTACCAGCTTCACTGTTAAATCTCCAAGCTCAATCGAAAAATCAGGGGGTCCCCAAGAATTGGGGCGATGTGTGAAAGACTTCACAACACATTGCTTGTGGACAAGTAATCTTCGGGAAGGGAGGATTGTCATGTCCCCTTTCTAGAGTGGACATCAGAGACGGAGGAGTTAGCCTATCATTGGAGTCTCGTAGGCTAGCAGAGATGGATAGGGACTCATTCAGTGCATACAGTGACCGGATTCTGGCTTTACAGGCAATTTGGAGCCAGTTTGGAGCAGTTCCTAGATTTTAGGGGATATCCCTAAATTTTAGGAGGTCGTGACAGTTGCCAGTCGTGAGGTTATTCATGACCCTTCAGTTGGTGTTCAATTTCAGTGCGACGGGATTGGTTTCCTAACTTCTAGGAGCATCCCTAGATTTTAGGGAAGGGACTGCCAGCTGACCCATCTCGTCGGGTATCAGTCACAGACAGGTGACATGGTCAGTGTCATGTTTATTTGGTTGATTTGGGCTAACAGAGGCAAAAGGGGAAATATTTTAATATATTTAAATATTTTCTAAGTTAGCAATTAAATAATTTATAATAAGGCTATTTATATAGCCATTTCGGAGTAATAAGGGGCTAATTGCTTCATTTGGTCAGGTGTGCCTTTGTGTTATAGCTCGTTGGAAAGGTCTCCAATTATTCTAAACTATTTTCACTATTCGGAGACTTTTTGGCACCTTGAGTTATGACATTTTAATAAAGTAGTTTTTCCTATAGCCTGGACACCTTTATTTGGGAAAATGTTATTTTATTATAAAGTGCTAAGTGTATTTCTCCTTTAGGGTTCGATTTGCCCTTGGGAGGAGTTATAAGGAGATGAAAGCCTAATTGTTGATTATCTTTTGAACATTACACATTGTGAATTTGGCAATTGCTCTGGTGGAGCGATTTGGAGGTCTGGGACGCAAACCCCAGGACTGGAATTGCTAGGACGTAGCCCTTAGCAAGGATTGGGATTGGATTTGTTCATCATGCACATTGATTGTCAGAGGAAAGGGGTGTTTGTCTTCATTGCATACATATCCTTTTGAGAAGAGAAGTTTCAGCAAGGCGGCCAACCTGTTTCAGATTGGGCGTTTCCTTTGAGGCAGCCGCTTGGAGGTTATTTGAGGCATTTTTTTCTTGCATTGGATGCCATTGATTGCAGATTTGTATTGGAAGTTCTATGACAGCATTTTCATCAGCATATTGATCCACGCCAAGCATTTTCCTACAGCTGGTGTTAATACTTATTGTAGACCGCTTGCATTTGGATCAATTCATAAATAAAAATCAGATTGTTGTAACTATACGGGTATGTACTGTTTAGACTCTAAGTATTGTTAAATTCTTAGTATATTCCTTATCATTTTCAGCTGGAATTAGTTTGTCATTATTTAGGCAAATATTTGTATCACCCAAAAATCCAAAAAAAAAGTGAATATATGAGAAAAGACACAAAAATTCAGAATTACTTGAATTCATCTCAGTGGACAATCACGCTGGTCAAAGTTTAAAAATTGAAAACAAAACAGTTATTTACATTAAGATTGGTTTGGAATCTTTCAATTTTAGAGAGAGGTTGCTCAAATCCCACACAATCAAGGAGCATCTTGTCAAGTGGAAGGATTTACTAGTTGAGGATGCCACATGGGAGAGTGGGTAGGTTTTGGAGCATACTAATTTGAAATTGCTTGTGGGCAGACAATTTTGGAAAGGGGAGACTATCATGTCCCCTCCTTAGCCTGGACATAAATCTAACTAGTTGTTAGCTCATATGGTCCCCTGCAGGTTAATTAACCTTGGAAGGGGGGTCATTCGAGGGGCACACTTGTGTGCCACCTTTACTTAGATAGGACCTATTTCAAATCGTTGTTTTTGGGCCCCCATTTGGGTTGGCCGACTTACTTCATTTGGATCGTTGGGGTTTCATATCAATATCATCTTGCAAGTAGATCATAATCATTGATCAACTTTGCTTATGTTTGTCATTGAGATTCCTATTTGGAATTCAATTTTGCAGTTTCGAAGGTGAGATATCCTCCCTAGTCTGCTATTTCTCCAATTAGGTGAAGTCTCTTAGAGACCTAAATGGATTATTAGATTCAAAACATCCCTCTTTGCAAATCAGCGACATCATTCCTGCTTGGACTGGCATTCATACTTAGGGGCAGCGAAATCCTAAAGATATCATCTCTTCTTTGGCATTGGCAAAAATCAAAGATAACCACAACGACATAACTCTTCCATCAGATCATATCCCTTGCTTGGAATCATCTATCAATTCATATCAGAGATATTTATGTAATATCCTCAACTGGCTGTTATCCACATGAGATGCAAAATTTTCTACTGCTGGGGTGGATCTTGTTCTAGTTGACTAATAGGGGATGTTTATTTATCTCTGATTTAGTTTCTCAACAGAAGGTATACATGCATAAACATATAGTAACAAAATCCTAATGCTGGTGCAATGTCAAGAAGTAATGCCGAGATAGTATTTCAGAATTTCACAACACAAGATATTGGAAAGTCAACAATTAAAATCTTTCGATCATTTCCAGTTCATTACATTCATAATATTTTAGAACGACACAAAGTAACAACCATGCACCTAGACACCACGATGCCTGGAGTGGACCGGCACCAGCGATGATGGTTGAAGACTTGACAGCCGGCTATTGACCAGTTCTGGGCATTCGCATTCACTTTGTATCGCTTCCTCCTTACTGTCTGGTATTTCTGTATGCCTATACACTGACTGCACCTTACGCCATATATTCACGCTGAGTTCCAATGCATTGTGAAATAGTGTAACATCTCCAACACCCTTGTTACAAGGCGGACACCATAGGAACGTAGATATGGCAGAGAGTATGCGTATCAATGTTGGCTGGCCTCGTGGATGAGACTAGGTTCTCTGCCCACGATATGAAGGGTCAAGGATATCGGGAAGTTAAGCCACTGTCGGCTGCGCTTAGACCCACAGCCAACCCATTGGGTGTTACTCTGTCTGTATATGTTGAATCCACTCGTGGATGCTACAGCTCTCACACGCTACCACCCGGAGTGCTCGGCTATGCACACCACTGCTCTTAATAGACCCAAGACTATATAGATACCTTCCACGCCTCCTGTACTTTGCCGTGAAGTATGTTCTTATCTGTTAGTGTGGGTAAGTATCGCGCCAATGTCATATACTTAGCGGCTACTGTACATTAAGTAACCAGCACCAGATAACGACTTAAACTATCTCTCCCAGTCACCAGCCGTGAATACTGGTCTTCAGTATGTAGTTCGATGGATTGTGAGAGTGATTTTCGACTGTTCAGTTGTCTAGTAAAATAACGCAGGTCTGGAAGGATATGCTAAGAGCTGCTTATTTATTGAATGGAAAAATAACATAGGATCTACCTCCTTACTTGCTGCTTTGGATTAGAATGCTGATGAACTTGATTATGTAACTTACTTGATGAGCACACATATGAAATCTGAATGATTCCACCATAAATGAGAGAGTTGGGGCTACGTCCAGTTTTCTCCAAATCCTCAAGGGGCTACATCCTTAAGAAATCAGTCACATTTAAGCAACTACGTATAAACCTTTTTAATTTATAAATTCTCATTCTCCTTTCCCAAGGAAGATCTCCTTCCTTTATCACCTCGAAAAGAGAGCCATTACATCCAAATAGGCAATGTGGGATAAAAAAAGCACTTTCGTCTTTTAGTCACTTAAGTCACTTTATAAAATAAAGTAACTTAAAATTATAATATTGAAGTGACTTTATAACAATACTTTATGAAATAAAGTATCCCAACTATAGAGTTTGAACTCAGATATAAAATAAATGCCCAAGTAACCCTGTGACTGACTGGCATCCTCTGAAAAGCGGCCATTAGACTATCCGGATGGCTAGATAGGCTAATCAGGCATAAAATTGCATTACTGCAGAAAAGGGGACATTACAATTTATCCATAGATCACAGCATACTACACTATCTGCAATGCACAATTCGAAGGCGATATACAACCACATATCAAAGATCATAGAGATCGTCTTCAACATCAGCGATAGCAATCATTGTGTGGCTAGCAATACACAAGTAATAGCTGCGACTACATCTACGATCTACTACACCAGACGTTCCAACACCATTCCTAGCATCCACGGCTTACATAAGATCAGATTGGGACCAAGTTCACAATGCAGCATTCATTGCTAACATGCAATGATATAAGTTAGCGACACCTCTACGGCTTCAATCATATTGTGGCAACACACATCACACAGCAACAACATAAAACGATGACACACATCCACACTTGCAACAGCAACATTCATCTTTACACGTGATCAACTACCTATACTCGGTCATTGGCGATATACCTTTGCATTCATTCATTCACAGAATCATCAAAGATATCTCAAAGTCGCCTTGTAAACAACAATCTTCTAGGAAGCATCAACAACGAATGGGATCATTCATTGATAGCATTGAGACCACTCTATCGCCAGCTCTCTGTGACTCCCAAACCAGAGAAATTGATAGGAGACCAAGGTGCAAAGCCTTGGGTTGTAATCACTATCTTCAATCATCTGAATACAAATGGAAGTCACTAATTTGCTAGTCCATTGTTCCATTCTGTCACCTTTATAGCTATAAATTGGCTTGGTATATTTCAAAATCTACAAAAAAGGTACTTATCTTTGTCATCCACAAGTCTTGTGGTATTGAAGAAGCAAATTAAGAGAAGTTATCGGCCAAACTTTGGGTCTACAAGACAACATATAAGGTAACTACAGACACACCCCTTTATAGTTAATGTATGATCAAGAAGCAATGATCCTCGTCGAGTACATGGTGCCAAGTTTGGGAATCGCAATACAAAATTGATTAAGGGATGCCAAGAGTTTAAAAGAAAGACTTTTTCAATTGAAGAAGCTTGATGAGAGGAGAGTTCTTACACAATGGTCAACAAAGGCAATGTAGAAGCGACGGAAGTATTGGCACGAAAAGCATCTACGGAGTATGAACATCCAACCCAATCTATTAGTTTTAAATATAATGGTCGTAATGGAATCAAAACAAATAATTTCAAGGTAAGCTAGTTGGGACCCTTCAAAATAAAGGAGATATTTGATAATGGAACCATCAAACTGGAAAACTTGGATGGTACTTTTATGAACGATAGCATTAATGGATCTAAAATAAAGGTGGATGCCCCTAATAGGGGAGAAACCCCACCATTCCCCAACTATCCCCAATAGGTGGTATGCCCCAAAGTCATACTATACTGCAAGGTGTCTAGACATCCCCATACTAGAATCAACCTATTTTCAAGCAAGGATGCCTCCCTATGGAACACCATATAGAAGCCTCCTAGCTATATAGTGGTATGAGGAAACAATTTTCCAAAGGGGAGGGCATGTTATGCCCCTAATAGTACAAATGACATTATGTGGATCAAAATAGCAAAGAGCCAACATGTAGCACATGTAACTCTTGTTTTCTATATTACATTTTTTTGTTGCATTTGAAATGTTCCAAGTCTAATTTCCCACATGCAATATCAAATATACGAAGGAACAGATAAAATGACGACAATAACTAATAAAAATATCTAAATGATCACCAATTCAAGAACATTAAACAAACAAGTGCACCTGCTATACAAACAATCTATCCACGTTGTGAAGCGCGGATGACGATATCATCACTAGATTGAATGGAGCTCCTCATGCAAGTATGTGTTGCTGATCGCTCACAATTCCAATCTTCTCAGCTTACAACTATGATGGATCTCTACAGCCTTCATATGTCAGATTGACTAAATTCCAAAGGCAAATTGATGAGATCAACTCCTTACAACTAAGATGTGTTATGAATTATATTTACATTGCAGATCAAACCGAAATGTGACTCTTAAGACCAAGTTTGTCGTTGTCCCTATCCAAATGCTTAGTGTAATTCTTCAATACCTTTGATGCCTTCGGCTTGAGTTTTGAATGTAGTGATCAATCATCGGACGGATGGTGGATTGTGATATTTATGCCAAACTATCTAGGCTAGATAACATTACAGATGAAGATATGGTTGCCGCTGGGAAGAGTGAAATGCTATCAATCTATGTATTGCACTTGCTCCAATGATGAAGTCAGAGTCTCCAATAATTTATGGTTTTCCCGTTGGTTGCAAACTTGATTCCTTTCATTGATTTGCCACCCTTAAGAATCACATCAAATATGGATGTTGATGCACAGTATTTGTTTTGTATTAGTGATTCCGCAACTAAAGTAATGTTGATATTATTCAAGAAGCTCATGGTAGTCTTCCTGAATGATTTGTCCTACTTTCTCTAATGAGTTCGGGTCCCACCGTAGCTTTGAGGATGGAATGTGATTTGCTTCTATTATATCACGTGTTGATGCAGTCACTAGAGGTCTTGACTCATGATATTGAATGTGAAACGAATGTTGGATGCCCAATGCTTGCTTGACACAGCTTCAATACAAGTCGCAAATTGATAGAGGCTTCCACCAATATATTCGATGAATTCGACAAAAATGTTGATCGTGTTGCGCAGAGAAGAGAACAATTCTCAATTTGGGTTCTTACAAATGCCTTTAACGTCTGCAATCGTAATATCATACATCCAATTCTATATGTCTTGTGATATCATCACAAATCGCCAATACGGTAAAACAAGCACTTGCAAATATTAATTAATATTATCCGGAAGTAAAGATTTGGAGTGATATAATTGATACAAAATATATCTTTGTCCAAGAAACAGAACACATGAATTGCTGATATTCAATTGCCAGCTCCAAACAATGATATGATTTATTTCCAATTATCAATATCAATTTTTAATACAACCTCCAAATTTGTCTCCAAAGGAGACTTCACAAATTTGGTGCACACACAAGTAGACTAGGGAGGGTCTTGCACCTTCGAAACTGCAACCCAAAAAATCAAATTCCAAATTGGAATTGCAACTAGAGAAACAAGAGATAACTGATCGATGATCACAAATGCTCCAAGGAAGCTGAATAAACATGAGGTTCACACCTCCTTGAACAAGCAAGTCTGCCCCAGAACAAGTTCAAATGAGTGGCCCAAAAGATGGCACCAAAACAAATAGGTCCACAAGTTACGCATAGGATGAGCCAAAGGACAGGGCCAAAATAAAGGGACATGACAACATTGGCCAAATTAGAAATTATATGGTTATCCCAGCCTAATGAAATCTATAAACAAGGAATTAAGCCTTCGTTCTAACATCATCCTTCATGGATTCATCTCTTGGTTCATTGTATTTGAACATCACTGCCTCAAAGTAGCTCTACTTTCTTATATCAAGAATCCAAAATATTGTCAGTTCTCCTCAACCATCATTTTTGACTTGTGGTGTTTTGCTCTATTTTGCTATGGTATAAAGAAATGTTCGCAGCAAGAAGAATGAATTAATCCCACTCCAAACCTTGGAACTCTTCTGCAAACCAATTCTTTGAAACAATTTGTGCATTTCTAATGCAAAAAATGTGTCCTGTATTGTCAAAGGTTAATTGCCACAGCATGACAATCTAATGCCACCTGTAACCATGTTGAATAGTAGTTGGAGAGATTACAGCACCCACTTGACAGCACCTATTAGACTGTACTAGATAATCATAGCCTATACTACTTGTCTTGATAGCACATGTTATGAAAATCCTCTTGCTAATATTGGTCCTTCAAGGGGGTTCCCAAAATATTAGAAGTTACTCAAAACTATCACAACTTACTCAAAACTGAAACACTAACCTAGTCATCATCTTATACCGATTGATGTACTCCTCCCCATATCCACGCCGTTCCATGAGCTGTGATTCAAAACATTACAAAGCAAACCTTAATAAAAGTTTTGAAGGCTTTCACTGAATAAAAAGTTTCATGACTATTGTTTATCATTATCTGATAATTCTGTGTTAATTTTTTCACAATATTTGTGTCAAAAGGCAAAAACTAGGAAGATCTTTTTCTAAGCAATATTTACATAAAATTTCATTGTACATAACAAGAATAAGAGTGACAAAACACATACTTTAAACAGATTGGCTTCCAGATCTGACTGGGATCTGCAAAAAAGGTGAATATTGTATTAGTAACAACTCAGTGTCGAATCACCAACCCACTTGTAAATCCGTTGAATCCTTATTGCTTGAAAAAATCCTTTTTTAGTACACATGGAAATTACAATGAAATAAATGAAAAGAAACCAAAAAAGAAGACAATGGAAGAATCACATACACATCGAGTAGACTGTTGTCTACTAGTAGTTTCTTCAACTCCAAAGCAATTTTAATGGCAACATGATTAGGGATCTGAAATACAGTAAATCTCCCATTTAAAAATTGCAACCTGAAATGTTGCAATGAAATTTACTCAACACCTTTGTTATTTAAGCAGAATTTCCTAGTTGAATATATTCGTTTTTTTTAAATATAAAAAATGTATGTTGCAATAAGTTGCAAACAATTAACATCTTCAAATGAAAGCCGTACCTTAAGTGCTAAGCCCAAAAAAAGAACATGAACTTGAAGTTTAGGAGAATTTTTAATTCATATAGGATACCCTTGTTGTATTTGGCAAAGTAAATGACAAAGCCATAAAAAGCACATAATAATAATGTCAATATTCTATATAGAACATGAACAAGGAAAAGCTCTATTTGTGTCTTTATAGTCTATTACTGATTGGAACAGGGTAAGGGTCATTTATTGCTTCTAGTCAATTCAAGCAGGGCTCTTATATCTTTGTAATAGTTGCTAGTTGATTTCAATAAAGAAATTTAAACTTGTCAAAAAAGAAAAGCTCTACTTGCACATTTAGTGTTTCTGTGGTGCATCATTGTTAAATATACTTTTTGAAATCAAATGCGTGCCTAATATAAAGTAAATCATTGTGGGTGATCTTTCAAGAATAATGGTTAACAAGAACCCATCTTTCAACCTATCATGAACCATCTAGCACTCGTTGTAACAGATTATGTTCACAGGGACGAAGCAGGATTAACTGTTACTCCCTAGAATTGCACCTGGTAGCCAGAGCTTCTTGAGAAGTAACACATCCACATTAATGAACATGAGATTTTCACAGTCCATGAGATAAATTAACAACGTTTCCAGGAAAAGCTGTGTATATTTAATTTTTATCCAATGCCATGATCATTCCTCGGGATAGTGAGATAAAGTAATAAGGGATTGCACATTAGCTCTTTAAAAACAATGAGATGCCATGTAAAGATACAAAAATCAACACAAAGGTTATGGGTAAATAATTAGTTAGGAATAAATTAATTTAAATAATTATCAGGTAAAACAACGTAACACAAGAAAGATGATAACAGAAATTATGCTAAAGATGTAACATCCTACGAAATATAACTGTAAGAAGGCGAATAAACGAGGGAAAGGAGCGAGAATAAGGAAGTGAAAAGGGGGAAGGAAAAGATAGTGGAAAGGGTGGGATGTAGAAAAGAGGGAGGTTGGTGGTGAGGGGGGAAAAGTGAAAGTTAACATAATAAAAAGAAAATTATAGTACAAAAGAAAAAAATTCAAATCATGGATGGCAAGGGATCAAGGTGTGTATATGTATTCCTAGAACAAAAAACCTATTGAAAATTTATAGCTTTTAAATTTTTAAACTGCATAATTAAGCATCATTAAACATTCTAAAGACCTGTATTAAAATTTGGAAGTCCTAAAATATAAGAATTGAATAATGAACAATGAACAATTCAAAAAATTATGATTATATTATCATGAAAATAATTATAATAGAATTCCTTCTCAAATGAAAAAATGAAATTAAGGAGATATAAGAAACTTACAAAGGCACCTATTTTAATGAATTTTGAAGGTTGTTGAGGCTACCTAGTCATCTTTAGCCTAGTATACAAGAGTACCCAGTGACTCTCTGAGTATTCACAAGATTTTTCAATGGCCAAGTGTGATGACCCCCTTTTTAGCAGGTGCTGGCAGTGGCTTGATCGGCTCGTCATCATGACCCTCGTGAGCTGATGCCTGGGTTTGAGGGTTCCTGTTGGCAGGCTTGTTATTTTTAGTAAGTCTGGACTTACTATTTTTAGTAAGTCAATCTGGTCAATTTCCAATTCTGGTAGGGCAGTATCGGCAGTGGTTAGTTTTCCAGAAATGTTCAGTCTATTCATGTTCCTTGGTTGGGGACTTACTATTTATAGTAAGTCTATTTTTTTCAACTGCTATTTTTGGCAGCTGCTATTTGTGGCAGTGCAGTGGATGGCTCTGTCAGTCGGCCAGGATCAGTAGTGGATGCAGGTTTATCACTGGAAATGCATATTGGTTAATTAATTAATGTTAATTAATAACAATATGTTATTAATTAATAATAAAGTCATATTATTATAATAATACTTTACTATTATAATAATGTGGAAGTTGCTATTCCAGAGACTGGTTAACTGATATATCCTTTTGGGAAACTATGGCTACCGAGGAGTTATAAATACAGAGTCATTCTTAGTGTTGATCATCGAATATTGAGTATTGAAATTGTTCTTGGGGATTGTTCCTAATTATCTGAGCCCTAACTGAAGGGTCAAATTAGTTTCTTGAAGACTGATTCTTCTTGAGCTAATCTCTGATTGATAGCTGTTGTATGATCATTTTGTCTTCATCGTGTTGTTGTATACGATCGAAGAATCCTGAATTCTAAATCATTGAACTGCGACCTGCATAAGAGGCCAGGCTGTACGACTTAGCAAGGAAGTAAGAACAGATTGTAAATCCGTCACGTGAGATCCTGCCTTCATACATTTCGGGTCTGCTGCACGCCGAGCTGGTGAAGCGTGGATTGGCGTTAAACTCCAGCCAGGGCCACGCGTGGAAGATCACCTACCAGCACCCTGCTGCGGCTATACACCTGTGTCGCGGGAGTTTGTAGCAGCTGCTAAAGCTGTAGATTGGGAGGCGCGTGGAAGAGTAGCAGCCTAGGCTACATTACAGGCAGCATGGTAACTGTTAAAGTTATAGCAGAGCATCGCGTGAGGATCCTCTTGGGTGGCGGGAGTTGTTTCCTTATATATTTGGTGTTTTACAATATTTCTTAACACATTGCCGCCCATAGTGGATAGCAATAAATATTGTTGTAATGAGTTTTAAAATGCATATGAAAGAGTTATCATCATTGAAAATTTAAGTTCAGACAATCAGTTTTAAATTCAATTCGAACTTAGTAAAATTGGCAAAGTGAGTGGTATTTCCAGAATTTTGAAACATTGAAGTATGATTGTTCAAATGTAAAGATTTACATATATGAAAAGTTGTGATTATTGAGGCGAAAGAAATTATATATGCTTTTCAAATCCAACTGTAAATTAGTGGAGGAATGTCCTAATATCAAACAAAACAGTTGAAATTATCTACAAGCCAGATTAAGCCCAGTGCCGGATTGCCTGCCAACTGTTTGACCAAATGGCAAACACATGACCTGCACGGAAATTGATAGAAATTAGATGTTTTAAAGATGAGGCCAAGTTAGGCTCATTACACCAAGTACTCCCAAAAAAACTTTGCATTCATGTTCGCTGAGTTTCCAGAAAGTAACAGTTTCCAAACTGAGCAAGACTCACTAAAACTCAGCCAGCCCATGCAAGAAACTTGTTAAGTTTTAGGATAGCTGCAAATGTAATAGCACTTTATGTTGTATGTATTTTCCAAATGCAGCAATCTCTCTTTCATTTATATTGAGATTGAGGATAGGAGAGACATGTCCCTTCATGGGAAATGTCTATTCATTATTATGAGATTAATATAATGACAATTGATAATGTAACTACATAAATAAATATATATATATATATATACACACACACATGTAATATCTCTGAATCATTATTATATTAATTTCTCCTAATACTATTTTAGATATATATTAGATATCTATATATATTATATCTCACATAATAGAATATATATATTTTCAATATTCTCATAGGATTTATCCGACAGAAGCTACAAAACATCAACACTCCCTCTTAGCTAGGGAGAATAAAATCCATCCAAGAGAGCAACACAAAGTTAATTGTGAAATTTTTATTTTAGATATCACCTCATTGTGATATCAGAGATATGGCCTGACCAAGAATATCAAGTCTCGTGATATGCACCATAACTCATAAAAATATCATCTCATGATGATGGGAGCATTGGCCACAGGATATCAAGTCGCATGATATTCACCAAGTACTCAAAGTAATGGCCTACCAACATCAAGTCTCATGATGTCCACCAAGTACTCAAAAGTTTATAAAGATATCATCTCATGATATCGGGAGCATTGGCCTGCAGAATATAAAGTCACATGATATTCACCAAGTACTCAGAGTAATGGCCTGCCAACATCAAGTCTCATGATGTCCACCAAGTACTCAACAAATGTCCATACGTAATGTGCACTTACCATAGGAACATTCATATCATCTATCATGATCTGTTTCAGCCATCATAAGATGTCTATCACAATAGAAGATCATGGCCTGTTGAAGGAACTCAATCCACAATGCAAGATATCATAGAAAATTGATATCAAATTCAGAGGGAGTCTAACACTTCAGAGGTAACTTTGGACGAGTAGCTCAAAAGATAGCTATCAGATTCAGAGAGAGTCTGACAGTTTATCTTAAGCAATCTTGGATGAAAAGATCAACAAATTGATATCTGCTCAATGAGTTCTTCTCTGTGAGAGAAGCTCGAGGTGAAATCCCTTGTTTCCACCCTCTGCGCTGAGGCATGGTGGATGTCATGTGGGTGATTCCATGTTTTCAATGGACCTGCCCCCTATGTAAATCATGAGGAAGTGACGACTTTCAAATGATTATCACTTGTATTTGTAAAAGTTATTGGAAGGTGATGATCTTACAATAACTTGACCTTCTATTGTGATAGACATCTTATGATGTCTGAAACAGATCATGATGGATGATATCTTGCATGGTGGATTCAGTTCCTTAAACAGACCATGGCCTTCTATTGTGATAGACATCTTATGATGTCTGAAACAGATCATGATAGATGATATCTTGCATGGTGGATTAAGTTCCTTAAACAGACTGTAGCCTTCTATTGTGATGGACATCTTATGATGTCTGAGACAGATCACGATAGATTATATCTTGCATGGTGGATTAAGTTCCTTAAACAGACCATGAATGTTCCTGTGGTAAGTATCATTGAGGATATATGTGCACATTACTTATGAACATTTTTGAGTACTTGGTGAATATCATGCGACTTGATATTCTAAGGCCATTACTCCTGATATCATGAGATGATATCTAATGGTGAATATCTTCTGATCAAAGATATTCTTAAACATGCCATTCTTGATATTACGCTGAGGCAATATCATATCCTGTGTTTATCTTCCCTAGCTAAGAGGGATTGTTGATGTTTTGTAGCTTTTGTCAAATAAATACTATGAGACTAAACTATTGAAGATATTTTTTTTTTTATATTATTATGTGAGATATAATATATATATAGATATATATCTAAAATACTATTAGGAGAAATTAATATAATAATGATTCAAAGATATTATATATATATAACATAATCAATTGTCATTATATTAATCTCATAATAATGAATAGACATGTCCCATGTCTCTCCTAGCCTCATTCTCAATATAAATGAAAGAGAGATTGCTACATTTGAAAAAGACATACAACACAGGCAGTGCTATTACATTTGCAGTGATCCTAAAACCTAACACATGGGCAAATAATGTATTCTTCATTTGAGATGCAAATCACTAGTTGGGCTTTAGATGTCCTTTTGAAAAACTTGGCCTTCACCTTCAAAGAAAGTTGGTAGGTGTGCCCTTATAGTGAAGAGCTCTAACTTAAAGACTAGAAAATAAAAACATAAGACAAACTTAATGCAACAGACCTCATAAACTTCACATACCTTCAACAATACAAAGGCAATTGTATCAATCATTATGATGTTCAACTAAATTTCAACACACATTAAGATGTAAATAACATGATAAAAGTTGTTCACTGTATCCAAGATGTAAAGCACTTCTAGATAGTCTCTTTCACACTTGCCCAAGTAGGAATGGTTGGCTTGCTTCTTTCAGCTAAAAGTTGGACATAAGACTGCTGCCAAATAAATGGTTGACCATTCATATGAACTTTAGTGACCATGTAGTGCTATGTCTCTATGAGGGCCATGTATCTATTTAAGTGTTCATCCATACTGCAAATCCAAGAAATCAACTTATCCCCACAAATGTGCCACCTAAACAGGAAATAGATATCTTGGGCTCTAAACTAAAAGAAAAAAGAACAATCGAGTTGTCACTAGAAATATAACTTAGGGACTTTTTTTTACTTAGAATTTGCTGAAACATGCTGATCATCAGCTGCATATGCTAGAGTAAAATATTTGTTGTTGTGGTTGATTGTGACATTGTGTAGCTCTTGTGAGAGCAATTACACGACATCAAAAATTAGGGTCACGCTTGAAGGACATTGAAGACAATTGTTTAAAAAATGAATGCAAAGGATCTTGTAAAAACAAGTAAATACACCACGCCAAAGAAGAACAAGAAGAACATTCACTTGTTTTTCTTCTTCTTCTTTTTCCCCTTTTTTGTACCCATTTTGTCATTACAATTAAAATCCCCAACTAACAAAGGAAAGTGTAGTGGCCTATTAATGGGCCTTCCTGGGTTGATCCAATTGATCCCTTAATAAAGAAGGTTACTTGGCTCAAGCCGGAAGAAGGTTGGATAAAGATCAATTTCGATTAAGCGTCGAAAGGTAATCTTGGCCCATCTGGTGCCAGATTTGTGGCTCGAGATTGCAAAGGAAATAGTGTCAGCTTGGGAGCCAAAACATTGATGGATGGTAAGAATAATGAAGCCAAAACCCAAGTGGCCACATCCGCAGTTAAAATGGCGAGCAAATTAAAAACTCTAAAGCTAAATTTTGCTAAGTATAAAATCACTAATACAAGGCGAGAAGGCAATGATTTGACCAACACCCTTTCAAATTGGGTGGTTGCATTAAATGACGCCCAAATCAATGAAATCTGACAAGATCTTAGAGGCATCCATACCGAGGAGTGGATGTTTCTAGATGCCGCCATTTGGAGTATTAATGAAGAATTAATGATCTTTGCCCTTGCACAATGGGGAACATGCAAACTAGGTTTAAGAGCTGGACAAGTCTTGTCAGCCTTCATTTGCATTTGGCGTTGAGAGTCGTGAGCAACGGAAAGACCGACAAGGGCTGCAGACGTTTAAACATGGACGCGAATTTTACTTTAATCAAGAAAGCAATAACTTGCATTCTTGGGGAAAAACTCAGATGGGAAACTAAAGAACATTTTCAAAAAAATTGAAGATCTAATGTTTTTGCGAATGGTGGATGTGATGTTGGGTGAAAAATACATGACATCCGAGTACAAGTATCGAACGAACGTCAACATTGCATCCATTTTCTTGGCTTGGGTGATGAAGGAACGCTTGCAGGATGAATGGACGTATGGCATGGGCACTTTCATTACAATGGTGAAGCCTAGGGAAGGGTTTGTGGCATGGAACGGTGAGTGGCTCCATGTTGTGAAGGTTACTCCACCTCTGCGACCTTTCCTTTTATGGAGTGGTGACAAGGAGAAATGTCAAGTGGAAGCCCAAGTAGACTGGGATTTCATCAAAAATTATCTTCAGCACAGAGAGCAGGAGGTAGAGTTGTTGGGCCCTGAGGCTATAAAGAAAACAAAGAAGAGGCTAAAGTTTACGAAGCACGACTACTGGCTGAGCGTGCTGCGGAAGGAGGAGAAGAAATCTTAAAACAGTATGCAGATATTAGTAAATTGACAGTTCTTTTTGCCATTGTCAAGTCTGTAAATTGTGTAGTTTTGTATAATCTGTAAGTATTGGACTCTGTTCGTAGGAGTAGTTGGTTTGGACATGGACTGAGCCATGTCAATTAGAATGGCTTAATGCTTAGTATACTGATAGAATGGACTGAATGTAGTTTTGTAATGAGCGGACTGTTAGTTTTTTGGTCTCTTGTTTGCTTCAAAGACAAATCTGTGGTTTAAGACCACAAACCATCATATGCGAAATTTTGTATGAACATATTTTATAATCTAATATAAATCATATTAGCCGATCACGGGAAAAAAAATGTGTAGATTACAATGAAAAAGGGCAAAATCTCCTTTTCGGCTTAGACAAATGACCCCTGAAATATTAGAATTAATCTCCATGAGCTTCTCAAGAGTCCAATCTTCCAAATAGTTTCCAGACTTTGAGCTGATTAGCAAATCTGTTACTTTGGCATGTGTTAAGGAAAGGTTGCTAACTGGTGTAGGACACCGACAAACACTCTTGCCAAATAGGCAGACGTGAGACAATTGGGGCGGGGTGATTCTAGGAGGTGTAATTACCAAGTCACCACGATTTCCTGACCTCCAAAGACTGATGGGTATGCCTTGTCAGAGAACTCCTCAGCAGAAGCACTCTAAAGTACCATTTTAATAAGAATGAGGTAGACTTTGAGCCTGGAGACTCACCAGCTGAAAAAAAACTGAGAAAAAAAAAGAGTAACAATTTTCCATCAATCTTTTAAATCCTTTAATTATTTGTGTCCTGAATCTTGAATTATAAGGCATTGCAGACAAGTTTGCTGCTTGTTGAAATTCAAAACGAAAGCCCCAATTAAGCAGTTGTCAAGGACTATGAGGTGAACTTAGGGTCAAATTCATCTTGGGAGAGTAGACTAAAAAGATTGCGTTTTGATTATAAACACTCAATGAGAAATGAGTTTAAGATTGATTAGAAAAAGTACTGAGATCATAATAAAAATGTATACTGAGAAGTCCTAAAAGTAAGTTTAAATGAAGAAAATTGACCTTGGTGACAGTTAGCATCCTGCAGAGAAGGAACCTGGACATCACATAATAATGATCTGCATTGTCTCCAAGCCAAACTCGAACCTGCAACATTCAAAACTCTCAGTTAGGCACTCAGTGATTAATTGTATGAAAGCCAGAGCTCCCACGCCTTTTTAGCTAACCATAATATTCCTTATAATTGCTTACAGATAAAGAGCTCCTAAATGAATCGACTAAACTATTCCAACCTCAAAGATTATTTAGATATAGTTTTGGAAATATCCCTCCAACAAAAGTAATGATTGTTTCTGACGAATTTCAAGCTTCAATGATTTATAATTCTTGAAGAAGATTTCTGGTTAAAAACAAATGTGAAAAAGATTTCAAAGAAATTGGCGTTTTTTTTAAATAAGCGATGGTCTATAAATGCAGATTAGAGCTCCTACATAAGTAACTCTAGTACAGGTTCATTGTCGTTGATTGGGGCCTTTGTAAGTAGAATTTAATTTTATGTTAACTACTACATGGGATCTTGACAATGAATGTTAATTATATAATGTTAAATATAATGATACTTTTATTCTGATAGTTCCCTGAGGAGAGGCTTCAAAGGGACTGAAAACGTTGGAGTTTAAACTATTGCATAGTGGTATCCAGACAATACCAGTATCTAATATTCGAATATATATTTTCAGGGGAAATAATTTAATGTGGAATTTAAAAGAACCTTGACAAAATCGTATTTAGAAGTAGTATTGCGAGCAGCAGGTAGAGCGGCTGGGATTGAGGTGCCTGAACTCGAGGCAGGTTCGTCATTCGAAGCTTCCCCTTCACTGCTCAGAATAATTCCTTTATGGGATTCGAACATCTGACCTTTCAGTTTCTCCTGCCGCTCCATTTTAATTGAATAAAAGGGAAATAAATACTGTTTGTCTTGTGCTCGGCTTCTGCTTCCTTCACAAATATACTCGTTATCTCAAAATAGCGACCCAGCAGCTGTTAAAAGGGGCACAAGGAGAAAGCAATCATTGGGATCCTTTCCGGAATAGGAGAGTTTATACTAGGTGGCACTGACACTATCTGAAAGGACAATGTGGGACCAAGCAAATGATACATTTTGTTGTATTCGTGTAGGGTTTTCATTTTTCTCTCATTCATTAATTCTCTCAGGCCCGTTTGTTTGCAGGAATTGGGAGTGACACTTCCTGTTTTTGGGAGTGGCACTTCTCGTTTTTGCGAATCCAATATTTGTTTCTCTAAATTGCAATTCTGGATTCGTCAAGCAAAACCGGGTTTAGACACCAAAATGAGTGGCATCATCTTCCTACTAGTAGATGGAATTAGAAATCATACCCTGGTTTTGATATAATAAGGTTTTGAGTCAAATTCCAATTCCCCAAGATGCAAAACCGGGATTTCAAAACCTAATTTTGTGATAATAAGGTTTTGAGTCAAATTCCAATTCCCCAAACAAACGGGGCCTCAGGGCCCGTTTAGTACTGGAATACCACATCCTAGATATGGTCAATTCTAGAAGATGCTGCAATTCAAGAAGATTCTTATCTTCAAAATGAAATCCGGAATATGGACTGACCCGTTTGGTTCACCCAGATGGCTGAGAAGATGCATAAGGAATTTTAATTCTTTATTTTTTAATTTCTTTGAATATGGTGTGTATATGTGTGTGTGTGTGTGTGTATATATATATATATATATA
>MU227770.1:285942-305424 GCA_018584345.1 Thuja plicata
TGTGTGTGTGTGTGTGTGTGTGTGTGTGTGTGTGTGTGTGTACACACACATGTATATGTGTATACATGTGTGTACATACACATGTATACACATACACACATACACATGTGTGTGTATACACACACATACACAGGTGTGTTTATATACACACATATGTGTAAATACACATACAAGTGTGTATCCATGTATACACATATACACACGTGTATATATATACACACATACACACATGTATGTGTATACACATATATATACATTTGTGTATATACACACACATTACATGTGTGTATATATACATGTGTATATACACATATGTCTATATATACATGTGTGTGTGTATACACATGTGCATGTATATACACACACGTGTGTATATACATGTGTATATATATACACATGTGCATATATACATACATGTGTATATACATAAATGTGCATATACACATTTATGTATATATACATCCTTATAGCAATATAATATACATCTTTATAGTCACAGATTCTACAAAATATTAAATTTGGTTTGTATATACACGCACATGTGTATATATACAAACATGTATATACACACATGCGTATATACACACATGTATATGCACACACATGTATATATATACATCCTTATAGCAATATAATATACATCTTTATAGTCACGGATCCCACAAAATATTAAATTTGGTTTTCTAAAAATTGGAATTCCCATCCCACTTTTTTGTGAAATTCCACTTCCACCTATTTAGGTGGAAGATGATATTCCCATTTTGGGGGCAAAATTGGAATTTCGAAATTCCAATTCCAATTTTTTAGATGGACACAAACATAGAATTAAAATCTCCAGGAAACAAACGGGCCCTCAGATTTAATTTTGTTTACCTAATTTGTTTTTATTTTATATATCATTAAAAACTAGTTTACAATTTTAGCTTCAAATCTAAGAAAATCGAATTTTCTATTTAAATTTAGTAAGTTAAGATATTTGGATTTTAATCAAATTTTCTATTTAAATTTAGTAAGTTAAGATATTTGGATTAAAATTATTATATAATAAAAGATGTTTAATATGTATAAATATTGAATCTATTTGGCATATTAAACAATTTGATAGTAGAATGATATAAGATTAGAGTGATGTTGAAAAATATTGTTGGAAGTTGTGGAATATGCATAGGAAAAAAAAACAAGATACATTCTTAAAGATAAACTCAAATAATTCTAATCTCAATGGTGTTGTGATAACAATATTATTTCTATATTGTAGAAGATAAAGAACTAAGATGAAAAAAAAATGATGTTTTGTACATATCAAGTAGTTAGTAGACAAAGTGATTAAGTCTTATTTGCATGTAGACCATAGTTACAATATCTATTCTAGATTTTAGTATGAGAAAAATTATTTTAGTGTTGAAGAAACGAAAAAGTCAAAAGAACTACATACAAGAAAGTCGTGTGATAAATGTAGACAACAATTAATTCAAAAGTCAAAGGCAGCCTTGCAATATTAATAAAGCATTAGAAAATGCAGGACTCTCCAAAATTTATATATTCAAGTATAATGTTGGCAATTTTTTATTTGACTCGATAAGCAGGATTGGGTTGATTGGACAGATAATTTAGATTGAAAAAAAGACATTAGAGGGACTGACGTGGTAAAAGGTTGAGGAGAGGAGGGCTTTGCAAGTGGGCACCATTCTTGCGTGTGCTTCGTTCTTCTTCTTGCCCATCTTCCAGGCTCTCGCTGGCTTTTGCGGGTTATTTTTTGGACTTGTTTTCTGTCTTGTTGTCGCCCTGCGTAATCTTCATTTTTTTCTTTCTTTTTTGGATTTGACTTTGTCGTTATTCTCTATGATTTTTTGTTTCTTAGGGTTTGATTGGTCATCTCTTGGGCTTGTGTTGTGATCATGGCTAATGATGCTTGCAATATTTACACTAGTGGTAATGTTGACAACCCTAATCATTGCAAGGAGAGGCTGAAGGATCCTGGCTCGAACAATGATGAAGGTCGAGGCTCTCGTGAATCTAAAGGGCAGAAACCTTCATACAAATCAGTGGTGGCGGATGAGTCTGGTTCTAAATGCCCGGAACCTACTTTTTTTGAAAGCTCAACTATTAAGCAGAATGTGGGAAGCCGAGGAGAACAGCCCGACCCCAATGGATATCAACAAGGAGACTGTGATAAGACAAGTAGCCCTTGTGAGTCTGGGGGAGGAGAAGGTAAGACCCCGAATCTTGTTGGCAATACCCTTTCCTTGTCTCCAAATGAGGACATGATGAATGTTATTAAAGAGGAACAGACTAGACTTAAAAATATTGCAATATTCTTTGTTTGTGTCGATGTTAAATTTCTTCCTGCTCGTAAATTTTTAGATGATTGGATCAATAATGTTTGGGGTAAGAAGCTCGGCATTGTTGTAAGCTTAGTAGGATGGTCCAAAAGGGCTTGTTTGTGGTATTTTTTAAAAACCATACAATGCAAGAAAATGTATTAAATAAGAGTTTCTGGAATGTAGGGCAGACCATGTTTAGAGCCCTACCATGGTCCCCTAAAGGAAACCAAGAAAATGTTATTTCACAAGCCTCTCCCTTTTGGGTGGAACTCAAAGGAGTTCAACCAGAATTTTGGCCTTTTTTGCCCCACATTTTTAAACCTCTAGGCTCTGTTCTGCAAAGCGAGGATACTAAAATCACTCTCCCTCACCTAAATGCTCGTATCTTATTAGCCCCCACCGTGTTGCCTTCCCAAATGACATTTCTATGAATTGTGATGGAGAGATTTTCAATTGGGAAGTGACTAGACTTGGTGATATTGGTGCTTGTTTTCATTGTAAGTTGAATGAACATACTAAAAAGGACTGTCCTATATTAAAAAAACATCTAGAAAGATTTTCAAAATGTTTTTAATAATGGCAGTCACCAAAACCCTAAACAAGATAGGGCTACTGTTGATACTCAAGCTGACACGTTTGTAACTTTAAATAACCCTCTATTTGAAGATGAGTATAAGGTTAGACCTGCATCTATGTCTGTCTCTGAACCCCATAAGAAGAATCCTGCTATTCCCCAGTATATCTCGGTGCCTAGGGAGAAATTTAATGAGGATAACTCTTGCCATAAAAATGCTCAACAGATTGCTCTATCAAGGATTAAAACAAGATCTAAAAATTATAAATATGCCCCTACATCTAATACATCTCTAGAACAGAGCAATGTCTCGGATGTATCCATGCTTTCAACGCAGGTTACTGAGAAGAGACCAGAAAAGGAATCCATTATTGACACTGAGGTTATGGAGGATGGGTTTACTGAAGTTATTGCTAAGAAGAAAAAAAGGAAAAATTATGAAAGAAATAATAGCCTAAAAATAATGATAGAAGCAATATAGCAAAAGGGAATGAAATCCCTGAGTGTTTCACCAGATTATGTAAGAACACAACCCCCCTAATTAGTTAATGATGAAGATGCAAATTCATAGCTAGAATGTTAGGGGACTTGAAATGCCTGACAGGAAATACATTGTTAGAAGATGGTGAAATAATCTCAAAGGTAAGGACATAGTTTGTCTACAAGAAATCAAATTCACTGGTTATCATGCTTTTAATGTCTTAAAACTTGTATGGTACAACTCTAAATGCCTTTATTCAAACCATGACAGAGGTAAAGGGGGTCTAGCAACACTTATCAGTCCTTCATGGAGAGACAAAATCACTGTTCATGGATTGTCACCATGTAATAGAGCTCTTTGGATCACTCTGAATAGCAAAGACAAAACTATAGGAGTCTGCAACATATATGCTCCTAATGACTACAAAGATAGGGCAAAGCTATGGGAGTGGCTGACTTCCAACTTACCTATTGTTGCCTGGAATTTTTTTTGGTGACTTTAATATGATTGAATCCCCTAGAGATAAGGCAGGAGGTGAAAATTTTGATTGGAAAGGTAATAAATTATTCTTTCGAGCTATATTTAAGAGACATTTTTCCATTGTTGATCCTATGGAGAGTCTTAGAGGCAGTTGTGATGGTATATGGTTTACTTTGTGTAATAATCAAGTCAACAAATCCAAAATCTACTGCAGTCTTGACAGGCTATATTTCAACATGCTTGAACTTGGAATGATCCATAATCAAGGCCAATACCCCATTGGATTCGTCCCTACTAGTATTTCTGACCACTCTCCTATCAGCTCTTGTATCACTTTCAAAGACCAAGCAGGTCAACCTAGGATCTACCCTAAGAGACTACTGTTTAATCTCAATACCTCAATACTTTGCAATGAGGACCATCTGGGTACACAAAGGATGGTGGCTATCCTTTCAAAATTCTGGAATGCAGAATCTTCACCCATGGCTAAATGGAATCATCTAGTTAAGGCTTGGAGAGCCTTTTGTAAAACCATTGGCACAAAAGAAGCTAAGGACATAAACCTTAAAGAAAAGAACCTCAACTCCAATCTCCTAGGAATTGAAAAGGAGTTACAAGATAGGGGGTACAATGTGGGACTGGAAAAAGATCTGACTGATACCAAGGGACAATTGAGAACCATTCAACAATTCAAGATTCAGGGACAGAAGATTAGGGCAAAGGCCAATTGGATCAAAGAAGGAGATAGGGGAACTAAATACTTCTTCAACATTATTAGAGTTAAACAGAGCAGAGAAGAAATTAGTGGTATTCAAACAGAGGATGGATTCAGCAGTGACAGTAAAACCATTATGGATACATTTGTGGATTTTTATAAAGAGCTCTTCAACTCTAAACATAATGATGGTAACCATCTTTGTATGAAACAATGCATTAATTCCATTCCAAGGAAAATCAACAAAATTCAAAGTTGAATGTTAGGAAAGGAAATCTCCATCCAAGAAATTCAAGATGCTATTGGGGCTCTGGCGAATGGAAAATCCCCGGGCATTGATGGCTTGCCTGTTGAAATCTAAAAAGCCAATAAAGATTGGATCTCAGTTGAACTTTGAACTCTACAGGTATGCCTTTGACATGGTGACTTTGGGGGAGAATGTCAATAGAGGATTAATCAAACTCCTCGGTAAAGAAGGAGACAAAAGTCAAGTTAAGAACTGGAGACCAATCACTTTATTAAACATTTCTTACAAAGTGATAGATAAACTGTTGGCTAAGAGATTCTCTGAGGTCTTAAATGATATTATTTCAGTTACCCAAACAAATTTCATAAAAGGAAGATATATCCTTGAAAACCTTATCACTAGTTGGGAGGCAATACACTGGGCCAAGGTTGACAAACATAATGTTGCTATGATACTCCTTTATTTTGAAAAGGCATATGATAGGATTGAATGGCATTTTGTACTAGATATGCTTAAGAAGTTAGGTTTTCCAGACTACTTCTGCAAATGGGTAAGTGTCATGTTCAAAGATTCTAATACTGTTATTGAGGTTAATGGAGCACTCTCTGATCCCATCCCCCTTGCTAGGTCTATTAGGCAAGGATTCCCTCTTTCTCCTGCCCTTTATGTAATTGTTGTTGATGCAATGTCCTACATTCTGAAAGCTCCTGAGTTTGGACCCCCTATGAAAGGAATCTCCCTACCTAACAATGAAGACATGTTCATTGAATAGTTTGCTGATGATACTACACTTTTTCTTGATCTTTCAGAACTAACTTCTGATAGAGTGGCAGCTAGAATCCAGTTATTTTGTAAAGCCTCTGGTGCTAAAATATCACCCCACAAATCTATTATCCTAGGATGGGATAACACCCCTCCCTCTTGGCTTAGTCACAAAGAATGGCAGTGGTCTGGACCTAATACAATTGTCAGATATTTGGGCATACCATTTGCCCTTGACCCATCACTTAATGATATGTGGAATTGGATCTTCAAGAAGATTCAAAAGAAACACTTGAAGTGGCAAACTCACATGCTATCTTTAGCAGGAAAACTATAGGTGGTACAAAAGGTATTGTCATCCCATGCCATATACTATGCTTCAACTTGGTTGTTTTCTAATTACCAAAATAATAAGTTGGAAAATATTCTCAGAGCTGTTTTGTGGTTGGATGGCATTGGTAATAGGAAAAGACACAATGTCAAGTGGGAGTGGTGTTGCACTCCAAGGATGTAGGGGGGTTTGGGGATTAAAGACCTCAAGAAACAAGGTATGGTTCTGGAATCCAAATGGATCATTAAAGCTGTTACAGGTAATGAACCATGGAAAATCCTTATTAGAAATAATATTATCAATGCCACCATTAAAAAGGGGAAATCTTGGAATAATGTTCCCTTTATTGATATCTTATTGGGGGAGTTTGATGTGAAGGTCTCTGGGTCTAAAGTATTCACTGCATTATGGAAAGCATGTGGACATATCAAAACATTTCTATGTTCTAGACATGTCATAGGGGAGAATCCTTATTTCTCTGTTGTGGACAGATCCATCAAGTGGGGTCTACACCTCAATGATAAACCTATTGCTCTTACCCAATGTTGCTCTGCCAAGAGTTGGCATAACAAAGGAATTTCCCTCATCAGTGATATACTGGATAACAACAAAATTCTCTCCTAGGCAGAGCTGAGCAGGAAGTTTGATATCCCCTCTCAAAAAAAAAAAATTACACTATCATTGTAAAGGCAGTGGGTAATTGTTTTCCTGGTAAATGCATTCATACTTCTCAGAACTTTGGGCAAATTAAGTGGATGGATGGCACTTTGTTTGGTAATTCTTCTTGCAAGCAACTATATAAGCTCCTTAATAACAATGATAGCATCTTTTGTCATATCAACCAAGCCTGGGGTTTGAACTAGTCTTACAATAAGTGGCATCTTGTCTTTGAGTTGTTATGGCATGCTCGTGTTGAACCCAAAAAGATTTTTTTAAATAGATTTTTTTACTGAAAAACATGCTATTGGTTTCTTTATTTCCCAAGGTGTCAAGAATCTCATTTCTTATTCTGTTTGCAACTGTCTTGAAACTTATGAGCATGTGTTTTTTGATTGTCAGTGGGCTATTAACATTTGGTATATTTTTTGGGGTAATGAGTTCAGTTGGAATTATAATCATGGTCTGTCATGGCATGAATTTTTGGCTGGTTATGTGGATAATTTTGATAGTACCCTTAATGATTTTTGGTTAACCTTTACCACTGAAGTTTTATGGCTTATTTGGAAACAGAGAAATGAGGACATATTCCAAGCTAAGAAGAGGGATCTTACTGAGTTTAATTCAAAACTCACATATTTTTCTATCATGGCATACGCAACTGCTACTATTCAAATTTCAAAAGAAGGATTCCAGAGATTGATCAAGGAAGGGGCTATGGTGTTGTTCCCTATAGACATCCAGAATTCCATAGTTACCAATGATGTTCCTGCCATGCCAAGCATCAACAGAGACAATTATCACAATCCTGGACCTGCTAATCCTGATCCTCCAACTACATTGCATACATACTATACTATTGACAACAGCAGGAGGGAGGAGAATGCATACAAAGAAGGGAATACCTCAGGAGAAAGAAATGTTGAGAATAGTCACTAGTACATTTGAGTCCTTTTTTTGATGGTTATGCATTGCAATTCCAACACTACCCTGTCGATCAAGTGACACAAACCGGTATTGCAATTTTGGTGTTGGAATCACCGACGGCTGGTATTTCTGTAGTTATTGCGATATTATTGACCGTTGCAATATGCACCATCTATGATGGTTAACATGTCATCGTTACACATTATGAGTGTCACAATTATGACAGGTATGCGACAGATATATTATACAAGAAACATCCAGTTGTCGGATTATTTCGACATCTAGACATCGCATGTAGTGCTCTGGTGTCGGTTGTTCTCTAAATACTGTCGTAATTGCAACAGTATTGACCGTTGCAATATGCACCGGCTAGGATGGTCAACATGCCATCGTTACACATTATGAGTGTCACAAGTACAATGATATGCAATGGATATGTTGTACATGTGACATCCAGCTGTTGGTTATTTCTGACATCTGGACATCACATGTAGTGCTTTGGCGCCATTCGTTCTCTGAATATTATCGCAATTGCGACAATATGCTATATTTAAAAAATACATATATTTGTCATGCATGGAGTGAGACCTTAAAATATTGAGCTTCTCTTTGTTTCGCGAATATTTTAACATTATCTAGTTTAACACTTTTATAAATGAATACTTAGATGCCTTGAAGGAGCAGCTTAACAATACTACACTAGCCAAAAGCTTTGTTCGCCCAGAAGATTCTTCCAAACTTGGAGATAAAAATAAGGTGACTCATTTTCTCACATTTGCATTTTTAATTGATCATTTTTAATACATACATCTACATCGCTTCAAGATCTTATTTATTATAAATTATGTTGATTATGATGATTCTACCTCATTACAAGGAATGATTGTGTGCAAGTAAAGGTTTAGTATGATTATGAAATTTTGAAATTTTGTAATCCCTAAAAAACACAAAAAAATTGAAACTCAAATGATTTTTTTAAGATTATATAATTCAGTTGCCTATATTCATTCCAATTGTTATTTCAATATTATCAATTAATAGAGATTTATAATTATTACATGCATTTAATCATTCTGATTGTTATTTCAATATTGTCAATTAGGACATATTTATGATTATTAATAATACACTTAAATTAATGTTAACAAGTAAAACTCTCCTTTTATTACCTTGTCTGGCTTCCGAGTCTGACAAACATCAGTATGTCATATATTTGATCACCACCATTGACTTATCATGTGGCATGATCTCAACCACTCAAAGGGGTCACATCAAAGAGTTTACACAAACAGAGATGGTTTCATGCATCCTCTCCTGCTAGTAGCTGATCAAGGGCCAAATAGAAATACATGTGGAAAGATCTCAGGCTACGCCTTCACTTTGATCAACAGACAATGGGTAATTGAAAGTCCATGAGGGGAACCCTCCATCAAAACTTGAATTGCTGACCAATCCTTAGAATGTCAGTTTGGCCCCATCACATCCACATGCTTTAATCACATTTGCATAATCCTGTAGAGATTGATAGTAAGTTCTTTTTTGCCCCAAGAACTTCAGGCATACTCACTAATTGTCATCTCCCATTCCAATAACACCAAAGTTGGTGGGTTCCACTTAAGCCTATGGGGAACTCTCTTGGCTGATACATAGAAGCGTGTTAAATCTCTACTCACTAGAGTATATAAAGCATGAACCAACCATAAATTTAATTGGGTTGAAGTCTGATTTCAGGTCCATATTCCAATTGGTAATTTTGGATGAAAAATTTTGAATAAGGGCTATTATATTGAGTGTGTGACAAGTTGATTCTTGTCTTGCTCTTCCTCTAGTTTACTTGAGATAAGGTGATTTCGGGTCTGTATTCCAATTGGTAACTTTAGATGCAAAATTTGGTGTAAGGGTTGTGATATTGTAAGTTTGTGAGAAAGTGGCGCTTGTCTTGCTCTTACACCACTAAACAAGACACTTGTCAAGATATTAGTCTAATATATTTGATACATGGTAGTATCTTGATATTGAGGCAACTTTATAAGATTTGACACTATTTAGATATTCTAAGAAAATTCTAAGTTGGAACCTAGCCAAAACATGTGTGATTTACAACGTCAAGGATTCCAAATGTAGAAAAGGGATTGACAGATGAAAATCTATAGGGAATAAGCTTAGGGATAAACTATTGAAAACCTTGGAGATTCTGAATATGGGAGACTCGTGGGTTTAAATCCTTTGATTGATTGCTCCAACTTAGATTTGCAAGAAGTTTCTTTGGTTGTTTGATTGCCTGATTTCTGCTTGATTGGTCAATGTGTTTATAATATAGGAGCATCCAAGTCCATAGGCAATACAGCATCACCCAAAAACATGGCAGTTCCATTTTGGTTTTTCATTCTAATTTTGATTTATGGTTTTCAAGTTATTCCTTGTCAGCATGTCTTTTCAGGTTTTTGCTTGAGGGCATTTCTTAGTCTCAGTGATACCAATGGGGCGATTATTATTGCATATGCAATTTAATTGATCAATCTGTTGCATTTAATCTCTTGGTTGTTTTCAGTAGTTCTTTGGTGAGGCATGCATACTCAGTTGACATATGTTTCAAAATTGGATCCATACATCCATGTGGTGTATTACTATAATAGTTTAGTCTATATAATGGCTTATCTGGTAGGGCTCACATTATTATGTGCAATTTCTTAAGGTAATTATCTTGGTGACATAATTGAATATCTTCCCCTAATCAATGCTTTCTCCTATTGCTGGAGTTATTTGAAATTTCTCTTTGGTTGGTCATCTAGGGCTCACATGATAGCTCCTTGGCAACTCAAATATTGTTATTTATTATATGCTGGGCTATTTTTTTACTAATATAAATTGGGACCCTCCTTTGACTCCTACATCATTTTTCCTTCTATGTTGGTCATTTATTCTTATTACTATTGTGTCCCATGGTGGCTGATACAAATAGATGCAAACAAAATTGTTAGCAGACCATTGACATAAAAATTTAAAAAGATTGTTGTGAATCCTTTCATAGGAATTTTTAACTTATTATTACTGACAGTTGTCTGTATCCCTAGGTTGTGGCACGAATTTAGTGTTTGGAAGACCTCCATGTGTGTGTATTCTTTTGGTGTCATGGTTTTCTTTGACTGATGACAACACATTTATTTTAAATTGTTTCCAAAGGTTGTGGATTGTTGTATTCAAATTTATGGTCGGGAGATATTATGATTGGCATTTAACCAGGTGTGCCATTATGGGATGTTTCAAGGTGGCTTACCCAAACTAGTGCCTATTTTCTATAAAACTGTATCTATATTTGGGTTGAGTAGAGAAAAGATTGCAGAGGAAAATTTGTAGAATATCTTCCTCCTCAAACAGAAGATGAAGGTAAATTGCACGAGAGGTTACAGTGGAAAGATATAGAGACAGTTCCGTAGGTGGAATACATTGAAGGTATGTTAATGTGTGTGTGTCAGGTAAAGAAAAAGATTGTAAATACTTGATGTTGGACTATGTGCCTGTAAGAAAAGTTGGTAATCAGAATAGTGTTTTGTTGTTATTTTGAACTCCTTGAAGGTAATTAATTATTTTTCTATAAGTACATTTCAATTTGAATTTTCTGAGTCCAAGGGTGACTAGCTACTAGGATTGGCTGTCCTTTACTGGGCACTTGGCTCCTGTCTGCATTAAGCTTGTGATCAGAGTTATTTTGGGTTACTGGACCAGCCAATCCACAAGTGTCTGATCAAACATGCAACTCCTTTTGAGTATTGTTTGACCACATATTTGGGATTTCAAAAAACTAAAAATTGATAGCCTTCCGAGAAGTGAATGCCTTATCAAACAACATTCAAGGTAACTATTTTCAGGATGTGACAAACACTTAAAAAAGTGACATTATGCAAGTTCAATTTTATGTCTAAGCCAAAGGGAAACATTTAAACACATAATCATGGAATGAATAACTCAAAAACTAAATTGCTTGGATATGATTTTTGAACCATAAGAACTGACTAGCTATGACTTTAAGCCAAAAGATACACTTGTAGCTTCTACTAGGTAAACTGCAAGTCAGCCAACTCAAAGAGAAATCCTATGTTACTGCACAAAAATCACACAAGGCCATCTGATTAAAGCTTGCTTAATCACAACTAAATACCTTTCTGCAATACAAGAAAAGATTTGAACCAGAATCAACGATGCAAAAACAACTTAATATAGTATTCAAAAATTCATCTAAGAAACATACCCATGCTCAGAATCTTTTAATAGAGATTAACTTTGAAATTCTTCAATATTAGTCAAACCCATCCATCATAAAGGAAATAACAACCATTTCTGATACTCATGACTTTTGATATTCAACAAAGATTTCATGCATTGCAAGTATTTAACTTTTATCTTTCCAGTCAACAGATATAGAGTCTTCACATGAAGGATCATTCTTAAACTTATAAGGAATCATGTACTTATCTCCAATGTACCATGCCACGTTGCACTATAAAATTATTGCATGTTATTATTCATTTATAAAGTAAATATACCAAACATGTTTAGGTGAAGATTCATTTTCAAGTCTTCTCTATCAAGTTGATAGGTATCACTGACCAATTTGAAGTGCGGTGCTGCTATTTCTTCCACTGACCAAACAAAGTGAGAGGATTAGATGTTCCACTTGGATACCCTTATAGCAGGTATTTAGTTCCATTAGGGTCAATAAGTATGACATCTAAGCACAAGATTGCAAATTGATTTAGAGCAATTACTATTTTGATGTACCTTTTTCACCATTCCAACTAGATACCATCTTTTACTCATAGAGAACACAAACACGTGTATTGATTATAGATGGAATATAGATATAACAACCAATAACACATAATTATATTTACAATGTATATGTTAGGGCTCAAGAAAGGATGACTAGGGTAAAAAGGGCCACCAAAGCCCTGTTAGGCTCCAACTAGGCATTGGAGCACCAAACCCAGATTGTGGTTGAGTCTCCAAATATACCAAGGCCTCATAGTTGTACAATGTTTTGATTTTCCTTGCATCACATAGGACCTCAAAGGTTATTGTATGTTAATATTTGTATTTTGTATAGATGTTTACATTTATTCCCAGTTTACAATCATTCAAATGGATAGATTTTATCCATGCCACTATTCACTTTAATAGATAAACATATTAACTTTAATAGATAAAAACACACAATTTGATTGCTCCCAAATACATCCTTATTCTTCTGCAATCCTTTTCAATCTAGTCACCATTCACCTGGTCTTCTGCTAGCCATATTTAATGGAATTCTACTTCCTTACTGACATTTTTGGTGAAATATTGCAACAGATTAACAATGGATGTATATTAAAATGCTATAGATTGTGCTATTGTCAAGCTAACTCTTGCACATTTGTTTGAATTTTATTTATTTGTGTTCTCTTTGACATTCCATTGACACCTATCTTCCTTCTATTGGTTCAATTTGGCTACTCATCAACTTCAGCCTTGGATCTCACATGACAAAGTCATCATTCTTCTTCCTTCTGCTGCTTTAATGTTGTCAGGCTTTTGACTATGTTCAAATTCTCTATCGATTGATTTTTTTTCCTCTCTTTACAATTGTCATCTGCAATATTTCACTGCATTCATTTGGTCAGGACTCAACACATAAGATTTTGCTAGTATTTTTCTAACTCAATCATCCAATTCAACAATTTCATGTGTTCAACTTCTTATTGGTTTTGGTCTCCGAGGCTCACTGGTGTTCAGGAACTATCTTCATGATCCAGGTTACTCTCAGTTTGGTTTAGTTCTCATTAGTACCTGTGCTACCTTTGACTCTATTTCATGTGTCTCATATGATGTTTTTGGATACTGATGTGATGGGTGTTGCTCATATCTGACTCAATTGCCAACCCCATGGAACCAAGTACCTCTGTTATATTTCTTTTGAACTTTGAACCCTCCATGTGACCTGTGACCTGCAACCTTAATGTGACCAAACCAAAGGATTGTAACATTGAATGCAATAAATAAACCATAACCTTAATCTGAGAATTCCAAGATTTGCTTTAATTTAAACATTCTAATATTTCAAGTCATTATTTATTTCTAGACCATACATGTTTAAATTTATAGTTTTGTAACATTTACATACCACATTTATTGTTGATCAAATTCATATAATTTTGGTTAAGCCACATGCAGATGTTATCAATTAGGTAATTATCTCAATCTCAATCAATTCATGATTTAACAACTATCTCAATTCAATTCATAGTTCAAACTAATAGTCCACAATTAGATCAAGGTCTTAAGCATTGTCAAAACCAAACAATCATTATAAGTTTAATTCAGTACAAAGTTAACACCAAAGTGTTATGATTGCCTAAATCAAGAGTAAACAATTTAAAATTAGATTAAAATTTCAATTTCATTAAGCTTAAAAAATATATCAGGCAAGTGTCAATCTTTCCTAACAGCTACTCCAAGAAAGGTTGTTGGGCTTCAAGATGCAATAATTGATTTTATTACATTATGATGTTGAGGACGGAAAATTATTCATGGTCAATGTGTATTCTTTGGGATGCAATTTAATTTAGAGTCCAGACCTAAAGTGTCAATTTATACATTTAGCTTGTAATTGCATCCAAGTCTTTGATTTGAACGTGAGTCTAATGTAGCTCTCGCTGAATACCTGAGACATCCATCTTTATCATCTTTTGGAAATTTGTAAATCCTTTCCAAGGTTTGACTTAGTGAATTCCAATTTTTTTGTGAATCCAAAATATGGCTTTATATAATCAGTCTTGGGATCCATATAGCCAAGGGACTTTTGTTATTTATGTCAAGGCTTCAACATGCTCAATTAATCTGTGTGAGATGATCAAATAGAAAGTCTCGCGAGAAGATGAACAACCTGTCAGCTTTCTTTATACATATATGAATGCCCCCTTTTTTAGATATTTTTTTATATGATACGTAATTACTTAAAATTAATGTTCTACTTGTGCCTAAAATTGGACCACAAACAATTGTTTATTAGAATCATCTGTTAGATGCCTATTGGTGGAACATAAGACGTTTGACTTCATATTGTATTGGGCTTCTAATACCTCCCCATTAGATAATGAGAAAGCTATCTTCTTTTGTCTCCATGAATATTGAAGGCCCCATACATGGTATTCAAATTTCTTTTGGAGTTCATCTTTTAATCAGTGTACATCTCTCTCAGCTTCTTTGCAAATGATTACTGTGAAATTGCAATAAGTTTTTGGATTTATTTGATTTATAGGTCATGTTTTGCCTTAATTTCGCAAGTAATTTTGTCTATTCTGGTATCTGATCTTTCTTTCACTTTGAATGCAAATTGATTATTGGTCTCATTAACATCACTCTAAATATCCAATTGACATCTAAAATTCATTCATTCATTCATCTATTAATAAAATGTAACATTCATGAATTATCACAACATTCATTAACACATAAGATTAATTAGCATTCATAAGACTCATTAGCATTCATTAAGACATAATAACATTCATTAATACATAAGATTAAAACATCGAGACATAAACAAGAGGAATTATCAAATAAGTTGCATAAATGAGAATCATTTCTTTTTTGACTTTTTCTTTTTTTCTACTTCCCTATATTGTTGCAGAGGCATATTCATCTCGGCATCGTCATTTCTTCTCGCTCGTGCGCGTGATCTAATTGTCCTTTGCAAAGGCGGGTCCTCTGCAATAACAAATAAAAGGGTTAAATTAAAAACATATTATCATAATTGTTACGAGCATTTCAGTACTTTAAAAAACATAAACATGACACTCTTTACCTTGTCCAACCACATCTTCTTGCCTGGCATCTTAAACCTCAACACGCTAATCGGGAACAACCTCTACATCCCCTGCAACTGCAATACAAAATGTTTTATTAATCCCAACACATTATAATTAAATTTTTATTACTACGCCAAATTCAATTTAAAATGTTTACTTGTATTAATAAATCAATAATCAAAATTTGAATAGAAAATGTATACCTTGAGTACTACAACGCACATTCGAATCGACACCTTCGTCGTGCTCGGATGGTGTTTCAGGATCGACGGGTTGCATTTCAATGTAAATAATTAGTGCATTTATTGACAATATATACATATAAATACAAGAAAAATACTGAGAAATGTTAATCATTTAGTTTAATATATATAAATGTATTCACTTTAAAGTTTTAAACAAATATATAATAATTGTTTCCTTACTTAAAACAAATATATTCACATTATGTTGGAACTTAACATCAAATACAGTAATTGGTAAAGTATTCAACTTGAAATAAAAATCAATTGGCTTATTTACCTGATCGACAGATCCAAAAGAAGAACCTTGCACACTCATTGATCAGAATCGTTCAGCCACGACTGTATAGCCTTGTTTGTAGCCTACTTTCTTGTCCTCTTCTGAAATCTTTTGTTTGAACTCCAAGCCATACATTTTTTCTTGGTATCATGAATTTTTATTGTAGTGAATTTCATCAAAACTAAATTGATTACAATTTATAAATATTTGCATACAGTTTTTCATTTACTATTACTTAAAATTCGTGCAGCAAGTTTTGAATATCCACCTGATTCGAGTTTGTGTCGCCCATTCTTTTCTTTTCTTGCTTATGTTGCCTTTGATGTGTCAGGCAACTTGTGTGATGTTTGAAATATGTCAGAACACATAAGTACAAAGAGTAAATAGTACATAATTTTATTATTAATATTATCACGTACCTTCTTTCCTTGGGTGATACTATTTGTCCACCATGTCTTGCGTGTCTCTCAAGTGCATCTCTTTTAAGATTCTCCCACTCATTAATAGGAATATAGGAGGGCCGCTCGTAATAAGGGTTGTGTTCTATTTGGGACATGTGGTTGTCCCTAATATACTTCAAATTTTGGCCCGCTTTCTCAAGGATCCTAAGTCTTTGAAGGGTGTTGGGTCCAAAAAGTTTTATCATAGAGTCAATGAGTTTATCCTTTAACTCTTTATCTTGTAATTGCCACCTTTTAAGAAAAAAAACTGTTAGATTCATAAATGAAGTGAAGCTACCTTTTAATACACTTGAAGAAAGGGATGAAAAGAAATATGATCTAGCAATGAAATCAAAATATAATACCATGTGCGTATGGTCGGCTCGAAAATGCGCAAAAATTCATCATTAAGTTTTTCATAAAATAGATTATTCCTTGAAAAATAATAATGGGATTATTAGTTATTGCAAGGGACTGCACATGGGGTTAGTGCATTACATTATGAGTATAAGATTGTATAGTAAAAGAAAGGATCAATATTTAAAGTACCTGGAAGTTGGGCTACTCTCACAGGAAGTCCATCTTTAATGTTCATGAGCAATTGATCATAATTCTCTATTGTTCCCGTACATCTAACACGAGTACATCCAGGAATTTTCTCATTGCCTCCTATATAAAATGAATCCAATATTATAAAATTCCCCCTAAGAAAGGATAGTTCAAGTGAAATAAACACATGATAAATGAGAAAAAGAGGAATCTACTTACCAATAATATGATGACATTAATTTTTCCATTAATACACTTAGTGAAAAACATTGACAGAGATCATCGGTACAAGCATTACCGGTGGACTACAAGCATTACCGGCAGATAGCAAGCATACTTGACAAAACACAAAGGTCACAAGAAAATGCTAAGTATGGAATTGACCGACGAACACTGACAAGTGTTGCATCGACAAAGTGAACAGGACATCACCGACGGGTCAATAACATAATGTTGAGATCATCACCGACGACACAGTTTTGAGAACAAAATTGATGGAACAAAAAAGGCATACCCAACCACCAGTTCAAGAAAGGAACACCGACGACAAAGAAAACTGACCGTCAGAACCGACAGTCAGTTAGAGAACCCGCAAAAAGTGTCTTTGAGTTTTACACGTCAGATAAAGCAATGTAATTCTATTTATAGAGTTTTAATTTGTTTTAAATCATAACTTGAGGGTCAAGCAAGCTTTATGTAAATGTTTTAAAGCATCCTAACGTATCTAAAACATATCTAACTAAAGATCAAGGTCAAGTTGTAAACCTTGGATCTAGAGTTAACTTGTGAAGTGTGAATCAAGAATTGAGCCAAAATCTAGCATAAATAGATTTTCAAATCAATTGTGAGTTATGAAATCATTGTTGTTGATAGCCATGACGAGAATCTAAGGAGCAGAAGGTAGAATTCATGCAAAGTTTAGAAACAGATCATATCAGTTGTCAAGAACACACAGAGGCTACCGACGAGCATACAAAGGTATTATTCAATCATGGAAGGATGACTACTCATACATAGGAAGCTTTATTGGATCTGTTATTAGCAATTAGAGATTTCATACATCATAAGATCAAAGACTTATGTAGTTGCATTCTAACAAGTGCATCACATCTAAACTCCTTTTGTAGAAGGTGGATTTAACCGTTCTTTACAAATCTCTTAACAAAGTGCACACTTAACAGTGTTGCAAAAGCTTCAAACGAAGTATATCTTAACAGGTCTCCACTGTAATACTTCTAACAGGGTAGGTCATCTGAAGTGACCAATTGTAAGCCTTAACCGGCCCCTTCTTATCTGCAGATAGTGAAGTCTTGTGGGTAACAATCTCCACCGCAGTTTTTACTTCCTAACAGGAGTTTTCTGCGATATCATAGCTTGTGTCATGTGTTGTCTATTTTCATGAATGTTTCTTTTATGGTTACATATTAAAGAGCTTATGATGTGATTGCATATACATAAAGAAAGATGAACAGTTAGATAAGATAATTTACAAACTGATGATTAAGGGTTAATGGGCTAACCAAGAAAAGTTTTAGAGGTACTAATTCACCCCTCCTCTCTCAGTACATCATTCCAATATAATTCCAACAATTGGTATCAGAGCTAAGTCTCTTTCTTGAAAAGCTTAAAGACTTAAGAGAAAAGATCGGAACAATGGAAAAGTATAGACTAGGCAAGACTATTGAGAATGAGCAATTGCAGATGCAGATTAACTATGAGAAGTATAAAGAGGCGAGAATCAACTTAAGAAAACTTCTTGATGAAAGAAAGATTATGGCAACTAGGCTGAATGAGAAAGACTATAAAGAATTAGAAATATAAGATTACTTTGATACAACAGAATCATCAACATCAAGCAAAGCTTCAAACACATCAGTAGAAGAAATCACAAGTCTACAAGAGGTCAATCTACATTTGACAGATCAAATCAAGATGCTGCAAATTGGTCAAGAAACTTAAATGGTAAAAATGATTGATGTCATGAATGATGCAAGAAAGGCTGAAAATGAAAGAACACTAGCCATTGATGATAGGAGGAAAATTACAGAGAAACTACAAGAGAAAGAATCAGAGATTCAAAGACTTACTGAGCATCACCATGAGGTTACCAACTAGATTATTCTTATGAGTCAGGAAGCAAATAGATTAAATACAGAACTCATTGAAAGAATACAGATCATTGGTGAGCTAAGAGAAGAGAATGAAAAATTAAAGCACGAAATCAAAGTCTAGAATCAACACAATGAATTGATCAAAAAGGCTGAAGATAGCAACAAAAGGATGGATGATTTTCTTGATGGACAAAGAAGAGTCAACAACTACACAAGATTAGGGTACAACGAGAATGGTGAATCTTCTAATCAACCAGATCAGAGGAATACTTTCACAACCCCAAGATCCAAGAAGTTGTCATGCAATCACTATGGAAAACTAGGCCACACCTCAAACATTTGCAGAAGCAAAATGAAAGGTATTTCTCAAACTCAATCTACTTTCATCGGTAATTGTTATAAATGTCAAAAGAAAGGACACAAGGCACATGAGTGTAGATCCAAAGTGACAAATCCAAAGAGAAAAACCTATATGGACAAGTATTGTCCTACCTGCAAGATGAATGGGCATACAC
>MU227770.1:331095-348493 GCA_018584345.1 Thuja plicata
CAAATTCTTCTCCTAATTGACTTTAATTGACTGAGTTTCAAATGCAGAAAACCCAAATTTGCATAAATCCGACATTACACTTAATTCCTAATTCTCAATGATTATTAGCTAAAATCCCTATGATTAAATGATTTAATCCTAAAGTACTAAGTGCTTTTAATTAAATCAATTCCACCCCCTTTGGCTAATATACATAAAAGGAATTGAAAGGTTATTTAATTATTGAATGAATTATCCTCAAAAAGGGAATTCCATAATTCCATGTGAAAAGACACTTATGTGTCAATAATTCATTCTTTTATTTTAATAATCTTTGCTTATTTGTCTCAAATGGAGAATGAAGAGACAACTGTTTCTTTTCAAGAAACTCTTCATCCTCTCTCCTCGGTTTTCTATAAATTGGACCTCTTTCTTCATTGTAGAGGACTTTTGTTTTGAGCATCATTACTATAGGCAAATTTACTTTGATTTCATGCTTTTAGCTCATTTCTTGCATAATTAGTATAATTTCATTGGAATTGAATATTGTTTAGCTTTCATTTATGACCTAGTTGTAAGGGCTAACAATTCAATTTTATGCTTTAAAGCTTTCTAGATTCATTTTCTAATCAAATTCTAGCTTAAGAAGCGTTTCTTTCTAGATTACAAGCATTTTCCTTTCTAGATTAGAAGCATTCATTTTCTTAGATCAATTGCACTTTTACTTCCGTAGCTAGTTGCAAATTCATCTTTAGACTAAATGCAATTCATCTTCATAGCTTAATCATGTCTTAGTTCATAGATTAAAAGAGCATTTTCTCATAACTAGATGCATATTTCTCATAGATAATGGCTTTGTTCATTTACTTGCACTATTAAATCCTCCATATTAGCAATGGTCAGGTTGTTGGCTCTTGTTCTGAGGGTACACTTCAAAAATCACATCTAATTAGGAGGCAACGGGTCGCTTCAATCGCATTCGCAGAACAAACAATTCATGTTTGTTTTTGTGAAATTCATCGATTATGTAAGGACTATGTTGCGTTTGTGTTGAATTAAGAGGTCCACATTCAGCATAAGACAGCAGCAAATCCTGTATGAAATTGAACTTTTTGTATGACTTCTTTTATGACATTACTTTGTTGCTCTGTTAATAACCAAGGAAGAGCACTTGCATTAATCTGGTCTCCATTGCTATTTGATTCAATGATATTCTTCATTGCATGATTGGAATCATGAATGTAACTACAAATTTTGCCAAGTTTTTCTTTGTCATGCCTTCCATCCAATATTTTCCACACTCTCTTTGTTACATTCTTTCCAATATGAATAGTATCAAACAAATGCACAATTTGTAGCTATTCATAGTAGGGCAGCCTACTAAATTCTCGGGGATAACATTTTAGTCCCTTTAGAATCTGGTCAGTGATGCCTTCATCACCTTCAAGATCATCAACTACATAATTAGCCAACAAAACACAATCGAAATATATAATTTTCAAACATCAATCATTAGGTGGAATGATATTACCTTGAATTCTATTATATTCCAAATGCCATAGGTGAGGTGTCATTCTTTAGGGCTTTAATGCAGTCCTTTATTTCCCATTGAAAAGATGTTTTTTCGCACTTTGATACTTATGATTTATGGAAAGGAAGTGCCTATACTCATCAAACACCTGCTTTATTAAACTTTTGGAATGATGAGATTTCATTTTTGGACCACACATTGGACATGAAAATTTTCCCTTTGTTTGAAGACCTCCAAGATAACGATACAATTGGATTAAATATGTTAATTTTTAGAATTAGAATTATCGCGTACAACTAGAATTCACCATAACATACCACAGAAATGTGTTAACCCTAGAGCATCATAAATTGTCCACACAAGCATTGCATGGAATTGAGATTGTCTTTGGCCAATTGGTCTAGAGATGTCATACATAGTGAAACCATTCCATAACACCAACAACTCATCGATAAGAGGCGCAATATATACATTCATATCTTTCACTTGGTACTTACCTAGTTGAATTAACAACAACATCAGATAATTATTGTGGTCATTTCACTCCAAGACTTATAATTACATGTAGATAACTATAAAATAATAAAATACCTAAAACAATCATTGCCAACATAATGTGTTCCCTCTTTATTGACATCCATGGAGAAAGGTTATTGTTAATAACAAAAATATGCCACACCGAGTAAACAGATCTCGTCTCTCCATACGAATTGACACCATCTACTGCTAGAGACATCCTGAGATTTCAAGGTTCTTCTTTAAAGTACGACCACTTTTCCTATATGTCCATAAATTATGAACCATCCACATACATTCGAATAATGTCATCTCGACTCCTACCGCGTGCATAGCAATCCATAAATTGTGCCAAGCTATTGCACCTGAATAATCATTTTAGATGTGGAATAATGGGGATGTAACAAAGAACCTTGTGAGGCACCATTTTTGTCATTTAATCATCTCGATATCTACTCAAATGGCATTCAAGTTATTCTATTGCATTTTTCGTTTTCTTTATGATAAATAATATGATCTTTGGGACAAGCATCTATTGCTTGATGCTCCATTCCAATATGTTTCATAGTGGCACATAATTCTTGGTACGAACCAGGGAGAATATTTAATGTTGGTAACAGAAACTCACCTATCAATCTACAAAAAAAAATATAATTCGTTACTTGTTAGCGAACAGATTTGTCTTTCTACAAAAACCCTTTTAAGTTTTACTCTATCGCACTTAAAAGACAAACTATCTCTAACAGTTGGGTAACTATCTTTTATGATCACTTCCCTCTAAATTTTGTTACAGGTACAACTCCCTAATATGATTTTCAATGAAATTTGACAACAGTTCAATCAGTTAGCTTTTAACACGAAAGCTTATAAAGGCTGCAATATCATTCTTTGATGATATGCTACTAAGCAATTGTAAAGGAAATAAAACCGAATAAGAGCGGGAAGAAAAACACAGTTACTTCCACGATTGCATTTCATGAAACATAAACAACTTTTAAGCTAAAGATAACGGAAGATAGATAAAATCCAGAACTCAGATATTATGAACCAACAAACATATATATATCAGGATAAACAAGATGTCAACATAGGACACTTTGCTTTTGGTTTTCAAATAACACAGATTCAATAAACCTCACTATAATATATCTCAGAAATTACTGCACAAGCAATTTGCATGAAATTTGTTCCTTCCATAACATTCAATAATTAAAACAATTACTATCAAAATCTATTATCTATCAGCAATGAGTTTTTTTTTAACCCTTTAAAAGTTTCAGCAGCTAAAATAAATAGTATCAGAGCACCGAGAAGTCTCCCAAAAAACACAAACTCTCAGGCAATCAGTTATGTAACTAAACCAACAAAAAAAGGACACATGTCCTCTAGAGTTTGCATGACAACCAAGTAAAAACTAAATAACTAAATTCATCTCCTTATCTACAGCACGATCCTCGCTCCCCGCTGGACTCCCTTCTTCTTTGGTAACCGATTGGGAAGGTTTCCATTCTTTATATGCCTGGACCAGCTCCTTCGCGAGTGACAGATGCAGGATCTTAGAATTTACTATCCGAGCCATAGAGGCGTCTTTACTCCATCTCAATTTCTTCACCTTTTCAATGACATTGGGCAGCTGATCCACACACAGATATAGCGTAGATTCAATCCTTGCCATCTAAGTTAAGTCAGAGGCTTTAGGATTAATCTTTTCTCTGATAGTCTTTATTGCCAAGTTGAAAGCATCAAGAGTTCCCTTCAATTCTTGCTCAACATAAACTGATGGATAGGTATAAGTGAAATTGATCACTTTTAACTTGTTCAGGGCAGACTTTTTAATATGCTTAGCTTCTGACTCATATTATTTGTTTTCTGTAATGGTGCTCCTTATTAGAATGATGCACCAACTGATGTCCTTCCTGAGAATGAAGAAAGTGGATTCTTCAGCACCTTTTAGGGAATTTTCCGTGCAGAATTTGTTGAAACCATGCCTCTTTATCTCCATAAATTTGGTCATCGCCGACACCCATTTTTGTTCCTCTCCATCCCAGACCTGGCGTTGGGCTTGCAATTCTCCCATTACCTCCTCTGTGTCATGAAGAACTAAGTGCGAATCCTTGATATATTGTCTTCCATTGTTAAGCACTTGGGACATCCACTCATCAACTAAGGAGACCAATGTGCGACCCCTCTAAACTTGATTCAACAGTGTTTTACTTTCTACAAAGTTTGGGTTGAATACCTGTGATGATTGAGTCAGTGGGGTGGCGTCAAAGTTGCAAAAGGTATTTATGAACTGAGAGAGTGAGACGATGGTTTGCTTTAGTTCCTTCTTTTCCTTAATATCCTGCACTGATGTGATCAACATCTGCTGGGCTGTTTCTTTGAAAAGGTGATTCTTGCCCGCTCTATCCATAGTCCCTAATTCAATTTTAGTAACCTCAAAATCTTTCACTGCAACATCCTATTTTTCTTCCTTCGGTCTATAGGTGGCCACTTCGGCTGTCCACTTCCTAGTTTTAGTATCAACAAACATTCGTGCTGTACTCTTCACTTTCTTGGCCTTGGGAGTCTTTTGAGCATACTTACTTACTATATCTTGCACTGGAATAGATACCGAAATCAAACTCCGTTTCTTATTAACTGAAGAGGCTAACCATCTTGGGGTATCATTTGTTGCTGCTAGTTGGGCCATAGTCTTAGCAGGGGTATCCATTAAATCTAGATTCACATCATCAAGATCAAAGAGATCTTTTCTGATTTTCTCATCTTCTCCAATTTGGTAGTTTAAATCCCCAAATTTGTCATCCTCCAAATTGACTATTTCTGTATTCTCTTGAGTCCTCTTTCCCTTTTTTTGCGATCAGGATCTTGATCTGGTAATACACCAAGGCGAGGCCACAGGGGAAAGTTCTGCAACAGATTTATTCATGGGCTCTTTCTTCCGCTGCTTATATGAGGAACCTGCATTACTAGATGGTTTAGGAGGATTAGAAATAGAGGGGGAGGAAAATAAAATTGAAGTTTTAACTCCAATTGTATCAGGACTAGACTGTTCTCTTTTTGTTTGCACCCATTCTTTGGTTAATTTGAGTACATGTTGTGTCCTGCACTTAATGTCATCTTCCTCCTCCTTTGACCAGTCAATATCTATCTCTTCATTATCTAGGAGCCTTTTGAAACTGGGTTCAACTAAGTCAGAACCATCATCTATTACTCCTTCTATGCTGAACTGCAATCTCATGGACAAGATTTGAGATATGCAGAGTCTACTATGACCTCTCTTCATAACTTGGGACTCATTTGCATAGTCTTCCTAGAAATCCTCTAGATGGGGAACTGGAAACATGTGAGATCTAAGGCCTAGATTCCTACTAGCAAAGCTTTTATTATCAAAGCCCATTCTCTCTATGCAATACTTGAAATCAAAATGACTAAGGTCACTTCCAATACTTATTGCATCTTCAATAGTCAGGCATGAAAATTTACCTAGTTGTAATGGGAAAATTTTCTCCCATCCTTCCTCAGGAAGAAAATGCTTAAGCATAATAGCAAGTTGTCTACAGACTTCTGCAAGGATGAAACAATCAAAGCCATACCTAGGTAATTTTGTAGGGGAATCTTCAAAACCACCAATTCTAATATAAGAGAACCTAGGGAACTGAATGTAAAAACTCCCAAATCTTGTCACAAATTGCTAAGCTTCTGAACTCATTCTCCTGGCTGAATCTCTAGTCATCTCAAAACAAAGCTTACCCATAAAAGTATCATGTACCCTCCTGTAATTCTGAATTACATTGTCTTTATGAAGAATGGGAAAGTACTCAAAAACACACATTCCATCTATCCAAGGCTCATGAATCATCCCATCCCATTTCCTACTACAGGCTAGACAGTACATTAGATAAGAAGACATGAAAAAGCTACATCTAGTGACTTTAGAATTGTTCAATTGTTCTCTCATAGAGTCTGCAATTAATTCGGCCCAATCCAACTTGTGTCTTCCTTCTAAAACAATCTCTACATAAAAGAACAACCAATCTAAAATGAAGAACACCTCAGGTGACCCTCTGACTCTATGGAACATCACCATAACATCACTAATATACGAGTGCACATGACTTCTGTTGAGCTTTTTGGGTAAACGGGAACCTCCCCTTTGGGCGTTTAATAACCAATGTTTGGCTATAGAGGTATGATTTGCATCTGCATTTGGTTTGAACTTAACAAGGGACTGTGCAGGAGAGAAAGCGGAAGCAAGAATTCCTCTGTTTACAGCCATCAAAACCTCACCATTTCTCTTGAGAATTGATTCAGTTTGCTGGTCATAGTTGTGGATACACTCATGGACAAGTTCAGGATAGACTACTGTAGGAGGAAAACAAGCAGCTATGCACAACCCACTACTCAAAATTTCAAGAGAAGGGACATTCTCTTCTGCAAACCCAGTGAGCCTATCAGCAATTCCTTCTACATCATAGCCTTCTAAATCCATGTCTGTCACAATGGTATTTTCACATACCAGCATAGACACACTTCCGAACAAATAGAATGCAAACTTCATACTTGCAAGAATAGACTGATAATTTTCACAAAAAAATCCTTAAATTTCACAAGCTCTTAAATTCAAACACTGTAGGAATTGCAGCCTGAATTACCTTAATCACTATAGAAAACTCTACAACTGGAGCTCCAAAAACCCTTACCTTCAATCTTCACGCATACAGACAATGACAACATTTCAAAAAGAATGAATGCTAAGAAGGGTTTTAAATAAGAAATACCATGGATTTGACAATTAATTGCCCATCATTAAGGCAATAAAAGCTCGGAGAATAAAGTGACCGTTCACGCACACAATCATTTAATGCCACTTGCGCAAACTTTTATGCTGCATGAATTTCTCATTAATTTGACAACTCAGACACATTTAACTGCCGCCAATACCTTTCTTCATTAAAAACCTTTCCTAGGTAGGGCCCACAACTGAAATGACGGTGGTAGTCCTTTTCTTTTTCCATGTGTCACTTTTTAAAATCATTGAACACTCTTGAACACAGATGAAATAAGTTCAAGGGTGCTCTTATGTGTTCACCACTGTTCAAGTCTGTTCCTTTTTTAATCCCCCGCCTTCATCCTTAAACCCAATATCCCATACTTAGCCACTAATTCCTAGCTTCGATCGATCAAAAATTCTGAAGACCGCGATCATGAGACACCTTTTTAGTGATGAATTTATTCACCTGCTATCCCTTCATAAAAATCATGAACGAGCTTGAACACTCTTGAACACTCATGAACCAAGTTCAAGGTTGTTCAAGCATGTTCAAACCTGTTCAAACCTATTCAAGAAACATGTTAGCAAATGATTTTTCTATTTTCACAAACACATATGGACCACAGGGTGGACCCTTTCACTGAGAATTTGAACATGGGGACTTAAGCAGCTTTGAGATTCACAAAAATAACATGGTGACTCTAGAAATCAAATAAAAGGGCAAGGACTAAAACTTGGACTAACACCGGCTCTGACTGGGGACTGGCTTTTCTCAAAAGTCAGAGAACTCAAAAACTTTGGTTTCACAAACCGCTACAAAGGGCTTAGAAAAACATGCAAGAAAGGAAAGACGCACAACCTAAAAGCAAACTAAAACTAATATATACAACAGGACACGAAAACCTAAACTAAAGCTTCAACAATTTGAGGTCTTGCCCATTATAGGAAAATGGCAAGATCGTTCCATCTGGGTACGCCAGCTTAAAAGAATTGGTTCCTAACTCTTCAGTAATGACAAAGGGCCCTTTCCAAAGTGATTCAAATTTACTGTGGGCGCCTTTCAAAGCCTTCCTTTTGTCCCATAGAAAGACCTCATATCCTTTCATAAAACTTCTGGGTCTCGCCTTCCTGTCAAATATGCTTTTTACTCTGGCCTGATTTTCAGTAATTTTATCAACTAGAGCCTCTCTTTCTTCTTCTATCTTATTCAAATACATGATCCTTTTCTCCAAAGAGTCTTTAAAATTTTGGTCTTCAATGGCCATTTGCAGTTTAGCTACTGAAAGTTCCAAAGGAACTGAGACTTGTGCACCTATCCCATACACCAATTCAAAGGGTGTCATGCTGATTGCTCTCTTGGGGGTAATTTTATCAGCCCAAAGGGCTTCATAAAGTTTCTTGTGCCAATTCTTACCACTATCATCCACCAACTTCTTCATGATCATTATCAAATTTTTATTACTTGACTCGGCCTGCCCATTTCCCTAAGGGAAATAATCTGATGAATGAGCCAGAGAGATACTATGATCAAAATAGAAAAGGGAAAGCTCCTGCAAAGAGAAGTAAGTAGCATTATCGGATACAACTTTCTGAGGTACTCCAAAATGTACCAAAATATTATCTTTTAAGAAATCACACACCACTTGAGAATTAGCCTTCTTGGTTGGAATGGCCTCGACCCACTTAGTGAAATAGTCAGTCGCTGTTAGGATGTAAGTGTGGCCTGCACTTGACTGAGGATTAACAGGACCGATGAAATCAATTCCCCACTACTTGAATGGTTCACTTACCACAACTGGTCTTAAAGGCAAGGCAACTAATTGGGGTCTTCCAGAGAACAACTGGCATTTTTCACAGTTCCTGACGAATGCGTAAGCATCCTTGAACAACCCTGGCCAGTAGAAACAATTTTGAAGAATTTTGAATGCTGTCACAATAGATGAGAAATGACCTCCACAGGCCTCTTCATGAAAAGTTTTAAGCAACTGTAACTGCTGATTTTTATCCACACATATTAGAAATGTACCATCAAGGCCTCTTTTATACAATACACATTGCCATATTACATATTTCATAGCTTGCAATCTCAGAGTCCATCTCTCCTTAGGTTTCAGTCTTTGTGGACATTCTCCATAAGTCAGGAAATAAGCAATGTCACAGAACCAGGAATCTGTCAAACTGACCAACAATACTTGAGATGTTTGACATTCTGGATTTTCATGATGACTTACATTTTCTACAACAAATTTACATAGCCCCCTACCCTTGACAAGTTTGGTGGGTTTTATTGTCAAGTCATATTCCTGAATCTTTTTCACCCATGTTGCTCTCTTGTTCATGGCTATTTCTTGTTGCGTGAGAATCACTTTCACTGCTGAATCGGGGACAAATACTATGGAATGAGAATGAAGGATATAGAATCTAAACTGCTTAACTAATTTCACTACAGCAAAGGCTTGTTTCTCTATGGGGGAATATTTTAGTTCATGATTTTTTAATGGTGTACTCATGAAAGCGATGGGCGCCTCATTCCCTGAAACATCTTTCTGGGTTAGAATTCTTGACAAAGTGTGATCGGAAGCATAACAATAAATGATGAAATCCTTTTTGTAGTCAGGGTAAACTAGAGCCGGGGAATTTGCTACAGTAGTTTTGACTACTCCAAAAGCTTTTCTACCGTCTTCTGTCCATTTAAAGGGATTTTTTTCACTCATCATTCCCGCAATGTGCCTTGTTAATTCAGAAAAATCTGGGACAAAAACTCTCAAGAAGTTAATATGGCCAAAGAAAGATTTGACTCCTGTTCTGGTTGAAGGCAGACTAATTTGCTGAATCACCTTTACTCTTTCAGGATCGATCCTAATCCCTTCTTGGATACAATATGCCCCAACAACTTCCCTTTAGTCACACCAAAAACTAATTTTTTAGGATTAAGTGATATGCCATGGTCTCTGCACCTCTGTAGGACTGATTTGAGATCTCGAACGTGATGTTTCCTTCTTTTGGAGTACATAGTCAAATCATCAAGGTAAATTACTATAATTCTATTTTTTAAATTAGCAAAGGAAGAATCCATTGCCCTTTGGAAAGTTGCCCCTACATTAATCAGGCCAAAGGGTATTCTATTATAGGCAAATGTTCCCCATGGCGTGGTAAAAGCAATCTTCTATTTATCTTCATCAGACACGCTCACCTGATTATATCCAGAAAACCCATCAAGTAGAGACATCATTTCTGATTCGGCAACCGCCTGTAAAACATGTTCCATCTTGGGCAAGGCATAGTTATCTTTTAGACTGGCCTGATTTAAATTTTGAAAATCTACACAGATCCTTATTTCACCATTCTTTTTTCTGACAGAGACAATATTTTCTATCAAAGTTGAGTGATGAATAGGGTAGATGATTCTGGCTCTTAGCATTTTGTCAACTTCTTTTAGAATCACTTTAGAAACTTTAGGATTGTAACTTCGAAGTTTTTGTTTGAAGGGCTTTGATCCAGGTTTAAGAGGAATATGATGGCTAAATTTCCCTTTCCAAAAATCTTTAAGGTCACTATAATCCCAAGCAAAACATCCGTGTAGGCTATCAACAAGATCTGAAGGTTTTTCTTCTCTTGAACAGACAGAGTCTTACCTACAGATATCCACCTAGGTTTGGCTGCAGTACCAATATTCACCTTATCATATTCTTTTTGCACATCTGACTGAAGGTTTTTCCTTGAAATGAAACTATCATCTTTTCGAGAAAACAAGTTTTCTAAGGAAACCAAAGCTTTGGGAATTTTGTTGCTCTTCAAATGAACAACTTCTTCTTCCGATAAGAACTCAGAATTAGAATTTTCACCATCTTCATTCATTCCTTCAAAGTAGGTGGATGAGAAAAATTCTATACGCACCATGAAATCTTTAATCCGGGCATCATCTTCAAAAACTTGCAGATGTTCAATGTTATCCGGGACAGCAGGTCTATAAATCATCTCAACCCTGTATGTGTTTATTTTAAAGTCTAGGTGAGGGAGTAGTAGCGACGCTGATATAGCTAGGGAATCAACTCTTGTATTGAGACTCCTGGGAATGGCTTCTATGGAAAAAGCTTCAAAAGAATTAACTTCATCCCACACTAAGTTTCTGTAATATTTCAGGTGTTCATTTTTTACAGTAAATTGACCCTTCACTTGTTTAACAATTAGTTCAGCATCACCTTTCACAACAAGTGCCTTGATTCCCAGTGCCTTTGCCTCTCGCAACCCTAATGATAGAGCCTCATATTCGGCGGTATTATTAGTATTTTTTAAATCCAATTTGAAAGAGAAAGGGATATATTGATCATCCGAGCCTTTAAAGACTACACTAGCCCCCAAACCTGCAGTGTCACAACTACCATCAAACTCCATCAACCAAACTTGCTCCTTTTCACCAAAATCTACACAAACAGGGGGGGCTTCATCTGAGAAAATCATGTAATTGCCAAACTCACAGTCTTGAAATAGAATTTGTGCCTTAGGATCATCAGACGAGATTATAGTGTATTTATTTTTAGGTTCAGGTTCCAGTTTGACCTTTTTCTTTCCAATGGGGATAACAGCTTCTGACCAATCCATCTTTATTTCTCCACCCATGTCTCTGCAGAAAGTTCTGCTCAATAGCATACCATAGCTTGTAGGTATATCTGCTACTAAAATGGTTAACTTGAGTCTCTTATCAGGATAAGTAGCTAAAACAACTTGGGCATCTTTAACTTGACCTATTAAGGGCACCTATTTCCCATCCATAGAATAGCACCTCCCAAAAGTTTTAGTCATGGTTAAACCTAAAGATTTGGCAATGGATGATAGCATAACATTATCAGAGGCACCTAAGTCTATAATGCAATTACTCAGTTTGAGACCGTTAAGGAGCAAATAAATATAAAAGGGGCTGAGCTTTCTAATATCATCAAATTCACATTTCAATTCTGAGGCAGGAGTGTTAGCATTGTCGCTCTGATTCATAACAAACGGTGAAACAACTGCGGGAATGTCAACTGGGTCATCAATTTTATTAACATTGCACTGATTAGATTGAGATGGATTTGGAAGGTCACCCTTGACGTACTTGACCAACTTGTCAAGTTCTTTGGGATTTAATCTCAGATATTCCGCGGGAGAGATTTGGATAGCAGAAGACTTGCAAAATTCTACAATATCAAAAGAGGATGCGCCACAGTCTTTTTGTACAACCTTAACATTAGGAGTCCAAGGACTGGGAGAAGAAGAATTACTTACAGGATCTCAGGTCTTGTGGAAAGTGCCAGATGATGTTGGAGTGTTCTTTGAAGACTTTTGATTTTGAGTGAGCATGGCACAAGCGGGATCCTCAAGGGTGACCAGAATATCTCCTCTTTCTGAGTCAGATTCATATTTTAAAAAGTATGAGCCAGAGTCACCAGGTCTATCTTGAGGGACTTCTTCTATAGTACATTCTCCTAACACATCTTTTGTGGTGTCCATTTTTATGTGTCTTTACATATCTGGGCAAGAATTACCATCATGATCCATTGTCAGGTGAAAAGAACACATGATAGCCTCTTTTGGTGAAGCTTCCAGGGACAATCTTGGTTTATTAGAAGGCAACAAAGGGGTTTTGTTGTGCCATTGATTAGGCTTCTTTTGACTGATATCTTGATAAGGGGAAGGAAATCAAGATCCTTGCTTTGGTAACCACCTCTTCAAGGCAATTACATCATTCATGAGTCTCTGAGCAACTGGATCTGTAGGAGTAGAAGTAGAAGGTTGAGAGTGAGAAGTTTGTATGTCTGTTCTCCATTTCTTGGCTATAATAAGATCATCTTCTAACTCAGCGGCCTGTCCTTGGGCAATAGCCAAATCCATTGGTGTACTCCTTCTTAAGTGAAAACCTATGTCCGGGGGCATAGAGTTTACAAAGAAACATTGTTGGTTTTCTGGGGTCGATCTTTTGGCAGCAGGAATTCTGTGAATAACTTTGTTATATCTAGCCACATAGTCTCTCATTGGCTCATGAATCTCTTTCTTCATTTGTGTTAATTGTGCTAGCAGGGAATGTTCATCATCAGCCCCTTTGAAACGTCCTTTGAACGCGGTCTTCATGGTTTGCCAATTTGTGATAGACCCAGCAGGAAAGTGACCAAACCATTTTGTAGCTCCTTCTGAGAGGGATTGTGCAAAGATCCTGATGGCTACATCTTCATGTTTCATTGCCAAAATGGTAGTAGCTACATTGAATGCATTCAAGTGCTCATCTATCGAGACTTTGCCATCTTTGGAAAATTTAGGAAAGACTTCTTTAATACCTTTAGGGAGAGGATGATGAGCTCCTAGATTTAGATGTCCAACTGCTGCACCCTGTGGTTGAGCCATAACTACACTTATCAAGATTGTTACTATAAGGAAACTCAGGTGCGGAAACAACTTCCTACGCTAATCTCTATAGGAAAGTATTGTGCAAATTCTTTTAAACCCTTACAATTTTAGATTCGTCAACTAATTTAACAAAGATATTGCAACCACATACCATGCATACAGAAAAATAGAGAATGACACAATGATATACCCTGGGGAAACCTTTCGGTAAAAACCCCAGCACTCCAAAACCTGCACAATGTATTGATCAAAACTATTGCAGCTTACAATACACTTGCAATGCAAGTTCTTTCAGAAGATTTCCAAAACCTTGAAGACAAATCATGGCAGCATAAAACATTCCAACAATACACTCACATCACTACTCTTCGCAACCCTAAAAAATGCTTATATCATGTGCTTCACTACTCAAATTTATCAGTTGCCACATGTCTTCACTTGTCATTGAATCTTCCTGACATAGCTCTTACGTGTCATAGGAATCCGTCATAACCGTTTTAGCCATGATCTCCTTACACACAATTCAAGATGCCGACACATCAACATTATTTGCAAGAAATACATTTTACAAAACAAATAATAAGAATAGGAATTATCCAAGGTTGAGACACCTTATTCCTAACAGTTACTAGTGGAGGTGCTTGAATACCAGACAAAGTCAAGGCTTTCCAGATGCTAGAAGATGGGGAAGTATTTGAAGAGGCTTTAGGAGGGGAGGTAGGTCTACTTTTGTCTTTTGGCTTTGAAATGTAAGAGGATGAAAAATGAAGGTTTTGCAAACTCTCATAAAAAGCATCAAAAATGCCCTCCTTCCTCTGAGACCTGGTATATGGTCGAGAATCTAGTATTATATTCTTTTATTGCCTTTGACGAACTCTATCAATGATTTGTGCCTCTTGGGAAATTGGGAGCCCCCTCAGCCACTCTCCTATGTCTTCCTCTTCTTCTAAAACTAGGAGAACTTGTTGATACTGGTGATAGCTAGACTTTAAATTCCAAGCAACAGTGTTCAAATCAGAAATTATATCCTATTGGGTATTTTGGAAATTAAGATTTCATTGAATGACCAGAGGTTGCTCCTCCTAGTTTGGTATCACCACAGCTGGTATGACCATATCTTGTTCATAAAAGAAAGCATTTAAAAATAGGTCTACACTGTGAGCGCTCCCCAGCAGAGTCATCGAAAATCTGTTAGCGAACAGATTTGTCTTTCTACAAAAACCCTTTTAAGTTTTACTCTATCACCCTTAAAAGAAAAACTATCTCTAATAGTTGGGTAAGTATATTTTATGATCACTTCCCTCTGAATTTTGTTATAGGTACAGCTCCCTAATATGATTTTCAATGAAATTTGACAACAGTTCAATCAGTTAGCTTTTAACCCGAAAGCTTATAAAGGCTGCAATATCATTCTTTGATGATATGCTACTAAGCAATTGTAAAGGAAATAAAACCGAATAAGAGTGGGAAGAAAAACACAGTTACTTCCGCGATTGCATTTTATGAAACATAAACAACTTTTCAGCTAAAGATAACGGAAGATAGATAAAATCTAGAATTTAGATATTATGAACCAACAGACATATATATAACAGGATAAACAAGATGTCAACACAAGACACTTTGCTTTTGGTTTTCAAATAACACAGATTCAATAAACCTCACTGTAATATATCTCAGAAATTACTGCACAGGCAATTTGCATGAAATATGTTCCTTCCATAACATTCAATAATCAAAACAATTACTATCAAAATCTATTATCTATCAGCAATGAGTTTTTTTTTAACCCTTTAAAAGTTTTAGCAGCTAAAATAAATAGTATCAGAGCACCAAGAAGTCTCCTGAAAAACATGACCTCTCAGGCAAACAGTTATGTAACTAAACTAGCAGAAAAAGGACACACGTCCTCCAGAGTTTGCATGATAACCAAGTAAAAACTAAATAACTAAATCTGGCTCCTTATCTACAGCACGGTCCTCGCTCCCCGTTGGACTCCCTTCTTCTTTAGTAATTGATTGGGTAGGTTTCCATTCTTTATATGCCTAGACCAGCTCCTTCACGAGTGACAGATGCAGGATCTTAGATTTTACTATCCGAGCCATAGAGGCGTCTTTACTCCATCTCAATTTCTTCACCTTTTCAATGACATTGGGCAGCTAATCCACACACAAATATAGCGTAGATTCAATCCTTGCCATCTGAGTTAAGTTAGAGGCTTTAGGATTAATCTTTTCTTTGATAGTCTTTATTGCCAAGTTGAAAGCATCAAGAGCGCCCTTCAATTCTTGCTCACCATAAACTGATGGATAGGTATAAGTGAAATTGATCACTTTTAACTCATTCAGGGCAGCCTTTTGAATCTACTTAGCTTCTGACTCATATTCTTTGTTTTCTGTAATGGTGCTCCTTATTAGAATGATGCACCAACTAATGTTCTTCCTAAGAATGAAGAAAGTGGATTCTTCAGCATCTTTTAGGGACTTTTCCATGCAAAATTTGTTGAAACCATGCCTCTCTATCTCCATAAATTTGGTCATCGCTGACACCCATTTTTGTTCCTCTCCATCCCAGACCTGGCGTTGGGCTTGCAATTCTCCCATTACCACCTCTGTGTCATGAAGAACTGAGTGCAAATCCTTGATATATTATCTGACATTGTTAAGCACTTGGGACATCCACTCATCAACTAAGGAGACTAATGTGCGACCCCTCTAAACTTTATTTAGCAGTGTTTTACTTTCTGTAGAGTTTGGGTCGAATACCTGTGATGATTGATTCAGTGGGGTGGTGTCAAAGTTGTAGAAAGTATTTATGAACTGAGAGAGTGAGACAATGGTTTGCTTCAATTCCTTCTTTTCCTTACTATCCTGCACTAATGTGATCAACATCTGCTGGGCTGTTTCTTTGAAAAGGTGATTCTTTCCCTCTCTATCCATAGTCCCTAATTCAATTTTAGTAACCTCAAAATCTTTGACTGCAACATCCTATTTTTCTTCCTTCAGTCTGTAGGTGGCCACTTCTACTGCCCACTTCCAGTTTTAGTATTAGCGAACATTCATGCTGTACTCTTCACTTTCTTGGCCTTGGGAGTCTTTTGAGCATACTTACTGACTATATCTTGCACTAGAATAGATATAGGAATCAAACTCCATTTCTTATTAACTAAAGAGGTTAACCATCTTGGGGTATCATTTGCTACTACTGGTTGGGCCATAGTCTTAGCAGGGGTTTCCATTAAATCCAGAGTCACATCATCAAGATCAAAGAGATCTTTTTCGATCTGCTCATCTTCTCCAATTTGGTAGTTTAAATCCCCAAATTTGTCATCCTACAAATTGACTGTTTATGTATTCTCTTGAGTCATCTTTCCCTTTTTCTATGATTGGGATCTTGATCTGGTAATGCACTGAGGTGAGGCCACAGGGGAAAGTTCTGCAACAGATTTCTTCCTGGGCTCTTTCTTCCGCTACTTATTTGAGGAACCTGCATTACCAGATGGTTTAGGAGGATTAGAAATAGAGGGGGAGGAAAATAAAATTGAAGTTTTAACTCCAATTGTATCAGGACTAGACTGTTCTCTTTTTTTTTGTATCCATTCTTCAGTTAATTTGAGTACATGTTGTGTCCTGCACTTAATGTCATCTTCCTCCTCCTTTGACCAGTCAATATCTATCTCTTCATTATCCAGGAGCCTTTTGAAACTGGGTTCAACTAAGTCAGAACCATCATCTGTTACGCCTTCTATGCTGAACTGCAATCTCATGGATAGGATTTGAGATATGCAGAGTCTACTATGACCTCTCTTCATAACTTGGGACTCATTTGCACAGTCTTCCCAGAAATCCTCTAGATGGGGAACTGGAAACATGTGAGATCTAAGGCCTAGATTCCTGCTAGCAAATTTTTTATTATCAAATCTCGTTCTCTCTGTGTAGTGCTTGAAATCAAAATGAATAAGGTCACTTCCAATACTTATTGCATCTTCAATAGTCAGGCATAAAAATTTACCTAGCTGTAATGGGAAAATTTTCTCCCATCCTTCCTCAGGAAGAAAATGCTTAAGCACAATAGCAAGTTGTCTACAGACTTCTGCAAGGATGAAACAATCAAAGGCATACCTAGGTAATTTTGTAGGGGAATCTTCAAAACCACCAATTCTAATATAAGAGAACCTAGGGAACTGAATGTAAAAACTCCCAAATCTTGTCACAAAT
>MU227770.1:383242-404144 GCA_018584345.1 Thuja plicata
TGTAATTGATCAAATTGTAATTTGAAACTTTTGGGAATATGATCAATTCTTAGAGTACAAAAATGACATTTTCTGTTATGAATGTAATTACAAAAATGATTATTAATAATACCTGAAGGATGATATTGATAGGAATTTTCTAAAAATGCAATCTTTTTTTCTGTTTTATGATCATCTTGATGCATGCTACAAATTAGGATAACAAGTCCTAAAGGATAATCCAGAGGAACTATTTATCCTTGGGGTGACTTTAATGTCATCCTTAGGGGGAAAGACAAAAAAGGTGGCCGTGGATGGACTGGAAAAATTCAGTTGGACTTTCAAAACTTCTTTATGGATAGTGGATTAATGGAGATGGAACTAAAAGGTGAAGACTACACATGGACAAACCGCAGATTGGATTTCAACAACATAGCAGAGAAGCTAGACAGATTCTTCTTGGCTGGAGATTGGTAAGCCACATAATGGATATGTAGGGCAAGGATACTCCCAATAACAAGATCCGACCATTACCCCATTGGTTTGAGAATACAAGAGGATACTATTCCAGATAGATGCCCCTTCAAGTTTAAAGCAATGTGGCTTAGATCTGAAGGCTTTGATGATACGGTGAAAGCATGGTGGAAAAATGCTCCAAGTAGAGTTGGGAATCTTGCTTCCATATTTTGCAAAAATCTTCAATTCCTTAAAGAGAAGTTGAAAGTTTGGAATAGGGAAAGCTTCAAAAACATCTCTGTGGAGAAATACAGACTCGAAGAGGAGCTAAAAACCCTGAATGAGCATATGATTACCCATGGAATGAGCAATGTAGAATTATTAAAGGAGCAGTAATTAAAAAAAGAGTATGAGGAAACCTTGGCTCAGGAGGAAATCTACTGGAGACAAAAGTCAAGAGAACTGTGGCTCAAGGATGCAGACCGAAACACAAAGTTCTTTCACAACTTTGCCAAAGTAAAAAGGGCAGGGAAAAAAAATTTCTCCATCAAAAACCAGCAGGGACATACTTTGGAAAAGGAAAAAGACATCAAGGAAGAAGCAGTAAGATACTTCTCACAAATCATTTATGCAGAAAGGCAGCAAAACACTGTATCTAAGGACATTATTAACATAATCCCAACATGCATTAGCCCTTCCCAAAACGCCTTTCTCTTGAAACCAACAACTGTTGGGGAAGTCAAGAATGCACTATTCGGGATGGGGGTAGACAAGGCACCATGTCCAGATGGATTTACTACCCTCTTTTACCAACATTTTTGGGACCTTCTGGGGAAAGGGGTTTGGGAAGTGGTAGAGGAGGCGCGCAAAGGAAAATTCATCCTAAAAGACATGAACAACACTCTTATTGCACTGATCCCCAAAAAATCAGACTCTTCTAGTTTCGGTGATTACAGGCCTATTGCTCTCTATAATGTCATCTAAAAAATAATATCCAAAACAATGGCAAATAGGCTGAAAACAACCTTGAAAATAGTAATATCATAGGAACAGAGTGGATTCACCCCTGATCGATCGATATATGAAGGGATCATTGTTGCCCATGAGGCAATTCATACGGTCCGGAAAGCCAAGACAGAAAGGATGTTGGTCAAACTCGACATCAGGAAAGTGTATGATGAGGTGGATAGGGGCTTCCTTTTTAAAATCATGGCAAAGTTTGGGTTTTCAGAGGAATGGGTAAAGTGGATTGAGGGCTACCTCTGCAATATGTGGCTCTCCATCCTAGTAAATGGCAACCCGTAGGGATTCTTTGAAACATGCAAAGGTATCTGGCAAGGGGATCCAATATCCCCTTTCCTCTTCATTATCGTGGCAGAGGCCCTAGGCAGAGTTATAAAACAAAAAAGAAACTCAGGTATTTGGAAAGGAATAAAGGTGGCAGTGGGAGTGTCAGCCCTTTCACACTTGAAATTTGTTGATGACACCTTCCTGGGGGGGAGGCCTCTTGCAGAGAAGCGAGAATTATGAAATCAATGCTGGGAAAATACACCACTGCCTCAGGACAACAAGTAAATTGGCTGAAATCATAAATCTATTTCTTTAATACTCCCCCTCAGCAGCAAAGAGATATATGTAAAGTTCTGGGCATGAGGAAGGGAGCCCTCCCATCCAAATATTTGGGGATCCCACTCTTTGAGGGATCAGGAAAGTTTGAAATATGGGCTGACCTGACCTCTGCTATTTCTAAAAAGATGACAGACTGGAAGGGGAATGGCTCTCATCGGCATGCAGAATTCTTATGCTAAAATCAGTCATATCCGCAATGCCAGTTTTTCCAATGTTCTGTCTTCGGATCCCAACCAACATTTTAAATCAAATAGGACAGGGCATGCATAAATTCTTTTGGAATGGATCGTCTCAGGTTGAAAAGATCCCATTGCTTGCATGGGATAAGATTTGCAAGTCCAAGAAAGATGGTGGCGCGGAAATCAAAAATTGGCAACTTATGAACACTGCACTAGGGGCCAAATTAATTTGGGATATCCAAAAAAAACCTAGTTGCATGTGGGTTTGCAAATTAATAGGACAGGGTATGTGAAAATTCTTTTGGAATGGATCATCCCAGGATGACAAGATCCCATTGCTTGCATGGGATAAGATTTGCAAGTCCAAGAAATATGGTGGCGCGGGAATCAGAAATTGGCAACTTATGAACACTGCACTAGGGGCCAAATTAATTTGGGATATCCAACAAAAACTTAGTTGCATGTGGGTTTGCATCCTTAAAGAAAAATACCTTGACAACCCTAATGAAAATCACATTCTCACTATCAGAAACCCTCCCCGGGGTTCTGTAATGTGGAACTTTATTATCTGATGCAGACAAATAATCACGGACCATGTATCTTGGAATGTGGGTAATGGTCAATCAGCATAATTTTGGGATGACTCATGGAATAGAATTATAGCCCTAAAAAGGAATGGTGATCTCCATGATCTACAAAACTACTTCATTAGGGCTTGGGGGGAACACATATCAGATTATCTTGAGCCGACAAGGCAAGCACATGGAAGAGAATGGCAATGGAAATCAGTGAATCATGAAAACTTATTAGATTAGCAAAAGGCCACAATGCAAGGAATATTGAAAAATAGAAGGATCCTTCTTACCTCAGATAAGGACAGGGTGTTGTGGTGTGCATCAAAAAGAGGAGAATATTTAGTAAATTTGGGCTACCAGCTTTTAGAAAGGGCAGACAAGGACGAGCAATGGCCTACAAAGCTTTGCTGGAGCAAACATTGTCTCCCCAAAGCCGGGTTTTTTACATGGTTCACCTCTAGGGGTAGAATATTGACAGGGGAGAAAAGGAAAAAACTCAGATTCCTGGGCCCCATGAAATGCCCGATGTGTGGCAAGGCAGAAGAGGATGCTAACCACCTCTTGGTCAACTGTAAAATCGCAAACTGATGTTGGGAAATGCTCCAACATAATATGGGATGGCATGGACCCCTACAAAATACTCTCAAAGATGTTTTACTGGGGTGGCCCTCTACCCCTGGTTGGTCTCACCTTGATGCAATTTGGGATATATGCCCTTCCACTCTACTCTGGGAAGTTTGGAAAGAGAGGAACCGCAGAATCTTCAGAGACCAAAAAAGAAACCTTAGCCATGCTCATGATAAGGATCAACAATTCAGTAGAGGAAATAATGACCACATCAACAAAAAACAAAACCATGAAGTTCCCCTTCACTCAATCTGACTCAAAGATTCAAAATAGATGGCTAGGCATTAAAATCTGCTAATGGGGAAATTGCTCAAAATACAAGACCCACAACAAGAAGGAAGGTGTCAAATGGGAACCACTCGACAAGGATTGGATAAAAATAAATTTTGATGGGGCCTGAAGAGGCAACCCTGGGGTATATGGCATTGGTTCCATTGCAAGAGATTGGCAAGGCAACTTATTAGCCTTTGAAGCAAAAAGGATTATTGAAGGGACAAACAACATGGCTGAAGTGCAGGCAACAATGTTAGGGGTCAAAATGAGATTAAAACTAGAAATAAAAAATCTCCACCTAAAAAGAGACTCGGCTGTTATTATTGAGGCCATCCAAAAAGGTCATATCTAGGCATGGCACCTTCAATCATATATAAAACACACATATGAACTTCTCAACGGCTATGAAAATTTCAAAATATCACATGTTAGAAGAGCAGTCAACGTTGAGGTAGATTGACTGTCAAATTGGGCAGCTAATTTTAATATGGTGGGGATCAAGCAATATGAAAACTTCACTAATATTAATATGGAAGGTGATGAGCGATGGGCGCTAGTTGTTCCACATGGGGATTAACCCACGTCACTGGAAAAGCCAGAGATGCAGATTGGGGGACGATGTGGTTATGAACTCATGTAAGACCGATGGGACAGGAAAATCTAACTGAGGGAGTGAAAGGATCTGACATCATGACACCTCAATTCAAATAATTATTGTTTGCAGTGGCGGTGATCTAGGGAATTTACACTCCATCCCTTCATAAATGATGGAATGATGGCAGGTTGCCACTTGGCCCAAATCAGCAATAATGACATGTGGGTCTCTTTAACCCTGATCTATGCCAACTTAATAATTGGAAGGACAAGAAGGTGGGTGGAATGGCAGGAACATGATGGAGATGGGATGAAGATGGGATGGAAAATCCAGCCAGGAAAAGTTTTGATTTAATTACAAATAAATATGCAGAGATTCACATAAATGCTCACATTCTCTAATACTTTAAGTTTTTCTTCATATACTGTGGGACTAATAAACTCGTAAGTGTTTGAACACGGGTTTGGAGATTACAGAGATGGAGGCGACCTTCATGCTGAGACTAGGGAAGAACAAACAACAAAAGGGCTTCTTTGGAAAAATCAAGGTCAAACGAGTCTGAAAGATTATGCAATGGTCCTCCAAGGACTTAGAGGATGCGGTCATCGACAATCTGGGCCCAAACTTCATCGCGGCTACTCACCGAGGATGACTAAATGTGGACATTCCCTCAATGTTGCTGGCATGGGCCCTAGAACTTGAAGTGGAGCACGAGGAGGTGCGGGAGGTCATGGTGGAGTTGTTCAACATGGATTTACTTGAAGGCATGGACTCATTCCTTGAATGGGCATGGCCGGGAGTGGGTTTCAACATAACTGAAGGAATTGTCGATGAAGACCAAGAAAGAGTGTAAGGCATCATCCCTTTTGTGTGATGGCCATGGGGAATAAACAAGGACAATTATCAAATGGATAGATTCATTGGGTGGGAATCCATTAAGGAAGCAATAAGAGAACGTCCCCCACCACCTGATGCAAGAGAGGTGGCTCTGAACCTACAAATTCCTCAAAGAAGAAGGACAATGTGTAATGCACACCAAGTGTGCCGAGGTTGAAGAAATCAAGCAAGGTTGTAAGTTAAACTCACCAAAAAAAAATTTATTTTTGGAAGTTTTGTAATATGAAGTATTGCTAAGAATGACACTCCAAATTTTGATCGGGCCACAATGACATTTTGAGTTTGATAATGTTTGTTTCCAACTGAAAATAGGGGTTTTTGAAGCACATTCAGTTAAAGAAATGCTAAAACTGAAGGAAGTGGTGAATGTGACTGTATAGCTGGAAGTAAAGATAGCATGCAGACTGATGTTAAAATTTCTTTTTACATTCTCTCAGCTTTGTAATCCAGAGAAAATATAGAAACTATGTTTGGAGGCACAGAGGTGCCAGGTGAAGAGGCTTAACAGCCATTTTGGTGTATTTTATTGTTTAGAATAGATTGTAATGGTCTACGACCAACAACATGATTGGGCTGAACAGTACACTCATACTTGAAATGTATATCCTATTATCTTTAATTAATAAAAATACCCAACTATTACCGTTAAAAAAAAAAAAAGTATCAACTCTGAATACCACCCTCAACCTGATCATGAGGGGAAGGAGGTTGAGCATCTGCTCATGTAGGAACTAGTGGTGGCATGGCTCCCTTTGACTGCTAAGCGATAGCTAAATACAATGGTGCTCTCTGAGCTACAGGAATGGACACACAATATAAAGGAAAGTAATAAGATTCTCTTTGTCCCTAATGTGTAGCAATGTGAGCCTAACAGTCTCTCTTGGATCTCATAATATCCAATTATTTATCCTAATCTGACAAAAGAGTCTCCAATGTAGTAACCTAAGCTCTTAGCTGCTCTCTCCCTCTCACACTCAGATAAAGGATTTTTATCTCTACCTCTATCTCTGGGAGGATCCTTTGGTGGTTGTCTGCCACTGCCACTGCTCTCACCGGTATGCCTCTGTCCAGTCATTCTCCATTGTTTTCATAGGTCATAAAGGACCAGGATCTCGACAAGGAGGAATAAATCTCAGATGGGTGTGTCTACCATCACCACCTCCCCGACCACCTCTATCATATTCATTGCCTTTATCCTCTCCTCCATCATCTCCACCATGTCCTTGAGCCCTACCATAAGGATGAAATCTACCACTTGTGTCACCTCGACCTCCTCCAGCTCTCCCTTGGCTACCTTTATCTTCCCTACCTCTACCTCCAGTAGGAACATCATCGACATGATCATAATCTATCTCCTTCTCCATCCTCAAAGCTATCTCCTCTGGTGCATTAAAACATGGGAAAGGGCGCTGATCCAAATACTCCATGTACTCATCCTTCATACCACCATCAGCTACCTCTGGAAAATAATCCCAATAGTCAGGAACCATTTGTAAGATACCATGGATGGTAGTCTCGTAAGATAATTTGGAACCCCATTGTGCCTCATTGTCTCTGATATGAGGATATACAACAAGATCCTCTGGAATACCATGTACCCTGCCAAACTGTATGAATACACAGCTAACAACAAATCATTCCACAATGTATCGAGTACGACCAACAAGGAATCCGCATTGAAAAAAATGAGGCATTTGCATATGATTAGTATCCCACTCCTCACAATCAAGATAAGGTCACCACTTGACCTCGGTAACATCATCCAATAGTCATCTCCATTATTCTAGCTTACCTATATGGGGTTGCTGGACATATCCTGAATACATATAAATATACAGATCCTCTGGATCTCTTTGTCTGTTCACTATGGGTTGAGTCACTTGAATATGTTCCTGGGCCCATATCTGAAGAATAAGAATACCTATTTTCATGCTCCTAGATGACTGATAGACAATCTCATGAAGCTTTCTATACACATGGGCTAAAATACAACTACCTCATGTAAATCGGTGAGATGTATTGATCACATCCTCTAACAAGTGGACCCATCCACACATGAATCCACGTTGCCCTCGGTTTGGCATCATAATCCTTCCAATCAATCTAGAAATAAAATAGGAAGTTGCTCATAATGAGTCACCTTTGCTTATATTCAAATATGATTTAGGGAACAACAACACAAACAACCATGCTTACCATCCATGTTCCTATAGCCAACAAATATCAGAAACAACTGGCAATATTCTAACATTCTTACAAGGTTCAATATGTTTTCTAGACAAGACTTATAAAAGATTTAGTTTGGAATGATATAAATAAATTCCGCTAAGTTTAACAATAGAATCAGGAAGAAGATTTATCCACTATCATAATTTTCCCCTTAGTTCATCATTGTTTCAGACGTATCTACATTTCCAAATCAATGTGATTATAAAGGTTTCTTGAACATTCTAATTCTTCCAAAAAAAATTGAAAAGATAAAAGTACATCCCTTCTACCGTAAAGCAGAGTCATTTCATCTTGATGTCTGATGCTGATACTGATGTCTAATTTGATGTTGATACTGATGATGATGCTCTAATATGATGTTGAAACTGATGTTTGATACTCCAATGTGATGTTGATACTGATTTTTAATACTCTGATGTGAATCCCTGATATGATGATGTCGATATGATGCAAAAAGATGATGTTGATATGATCCCAGTGTTTTTTTGTTGATAATGTGATACCTCTATTGTGAAAATTATTCCATTTTGATGCCCTAATGTAAAAAATGAATTTCTACGTCTGATGTCCCCGATTTCAAAAAGTGCCTTGATTTGCAAAACAAGACACCCTAGTGCCAGTATGCTCTCTCAGGATTAAAATCGAGATGATGTTGCAAGCATTCAAGTTGAGGAAAATGATTTTCTTCGATTGCAAAAATTTGATAAAAATAAGCCATGTCGATTTGAATCCCAAAAAATGATGATCTTTTAACTTGATAAATGCCCTGGACCTTGATCTTTTTTTGATACTGACTAGATGCCCTAGAGATAATCTGGTCAAGAGGATGATGCGTATGATATGCCCCCTCGAGAGATCGATTGGATAAAGTGTGTTGAGATGGATCTCTCAATATATTAGAATAAAAATGTTGGATGATTGATATTGCAGTAGATGGTATGATTTATGATGATTTCAATTGGATTGATCGATGTTGATTGATAGATGGTTAGATAGATAAGATGATGAGTTGATTGATCTAGAATTTTGATGAAGGTTTTGCAAACAAGTGATATACAAAGGTTCCAATTAGGATTTGATCAAAATGAAGTGTGTCTAAGATGATGGAGTCTTAATAGAAAAAAAAATATTTCTATGATATAGACTCAAAATTGACCTTGATTCCTTGGGTTCTGGGTGAAGGACCTATAATCCTCGATAGTGAACTTTCCAAAATTGAAGATCAATTTTATTTTGACAACACTTGCAATTGATGTGATATGAATGGAATGAAGATGAAGGATTTACTTGTTTGAAAAATATGGTATATGATTGATCGTTGGATGATAAAACCTGGTAGATGATAAACCAATAGCTTTTGTGGGATTGGCACAGGGCCATCTATGAGTTCATGTACTGGTACATGTGATGGTATGTTGATGGGTCATCCTACAGAATCAGGAGGCAATCATGCTTAGATCATTGTGATGATATTAGACATTTGATGACAGATATATGTATCTCTCTTTTTGATGTTACCAATCGACTCTTGATGTATCTTCTTGGATGATGTACAATTTTGATGTGGACACTTGTGATTTTGGACATTTGAGAGACCTTGCCTCTTCCTTTTGATATTGATAATTTGACTTGGATGATTTATTCCCACTGTCCTTGAGAACTCCCATAATGATTATTAATGCATGATTTATTCTAACATGAATGCAATATGCGAATGCAACTACACAGTTGTCACTTTGTAACGGATCACTATTTTTGCAATTATCATCATTGTGCTTTTTGGTACATCATTTTGAAATTGGTACAACCATCAGTAGTTAGATTTCCCAACCATGATGGTATGAATACCTATTTCATCAGATTTAATGTGACCACTGCCATCATTGAAGTTCTAACTCATCAATACAACCCTCACTGGTAAGATTTCCCTCACCATGAGAGTGTGAATACCGATTTCATCAGATTCAATGTTGCAAGTGGATTTTGGAATTAAGATATGAACGATCTAAATGGCCAAGGTAACATTTTGCGTAAACAAACAAAGATATGATCCCTAGTGATAGACAAATCTCCTCGATGATTCTTTGATGATCATGTCATTAGACAAACTTGCATATATCTAGGAATCAACCTTACAAGCAGAAATCTAAAAAAATATCATGTCTCCATCATTGCATATCTAGTTCAACACATCATTGATAGGCTAAAAAGACATGATAGAAATAATCAAGAAACATCATTGAACTTAACTTTGCTATTTGTTTGTTGATCCATTTCCTTAGAAAAAATATCCATGCCATTTTTATCCTTTGTTTATAATGATTGATGTATCATCTTAGCATTTGATTGCTTAGCCTTTGAAATTGAGATGAATCACAAGTTTGGATTTGTAGAAATTTGATATTTGGATCAATCGATAAGTGTCAAAGATTGTGATTCTTGATTTTTGATGAAGGGATTTGAAATATCACTTGTGTCCATTCTCCGATGAGTTCTTGGAAGCTAAAATGTGCCCCTAATTGGATTTGTCAATGATAATGAACCAGGGCAACTTGAAAAACACCGTGACAAAATGTTTATGTACAAATGAAGCTCGAAGACGTTATGAAAATGTTTTTGAATTTTTAGATTTTTTTATTTTTAGAGATTTTTTTTTTAAAATTTTTTTTAGAGTTTTTCTAATTCTCAAGCAAGATCACATTGGTTTGCCCCCAATGTCTAGCAAGGTATAGGACATGACAGATGGATGAGCAAGATGATGGATTGAGCAATGGATAAGAAATGATGGATGAAGTGTGTGTAGTGAATGTGACCCGTAGGACCATCTCCTCAATATTATCCAAGCTAAGGAAAAATTATATAGCAAGGTGAAGCATGTTTTGGATAAGAAACAAAAGCCAATGATGCGGTGCTAGATAGCTTATAGGATAGTGACCCGATGTCATGAAAGTGGGTAGTCCAAAAGAGTGGACATGTAAAGAAGTTTTTGAGAATAAATTTGGCACATTACATCCTTCATTTCAATAAAGACCAAGGGTTAAATTTGGATAAGCTATGGATAGGACTGAATGATTAGGATAAGGTTTGATGGAAGCCACGAGTGAATGGTTAGGAATTATTGTCAGGATGCTTAGGGATGACGAGGGTTTATTTGGGATAAGCAATATCATGATAGAGTAACATGGATGCAACAAGTGAATAGGTTGATGGAAAGGATAACTGATGTCAAGATACCTGATGCGCATGAATATGTTTAACCTTGTCAAGATCAAAAGTGAAAGAGGGAAGGCGAATGCAAATAGGATAAATGGTAGGATATGGAAGATGTAGGATATGATGGATAAAATGGCTGAAATATCATGGATGGAACTTTCCCCCAAGTGTAGAGTACAAGAAAGTGAACTACGCATGACGCATGTTTGCTAGGTTTTCATCATAGTACTTGCCCAAGGCGCCACAGAAGTGGTTTTCACCATAGGACGAATGATTTCTCTTTAATTTTTTCTTTTTCTTTTTCTTCTTTTTTTTCTTTTTCTTTTTCTTTTGAAAGATAGTGAATGGAGGAATTTATACCTATTGCTCTTTGGATAATGCCCCTTTTAAAGATATGTTATAATGAACCATGGCTATGGAAAGTATGCTCAAAGATATTGATAAGGTGAGAATAAATGATAGATATGGAGGATAAAGGTAGATGGTGGTTAATGTTTTATGCCATGGATTGGATAAGAGGGAGGTAAGGATGGAAAATAGGTTTTGGATAATGGATAGGATGATAAGAAGCATGTATATTATGCATACAAATGTGGGAAAGATCAACTTTGACACACACTTTTAAGGGTGGTGGAATGATGGAGGAAAAAAAGATGGGGAAGCTTGAAGTTGTGATGGAGGAAAGGTTGTGTATTTTGGAACACAAGGACCCAAAATGGATGGAAAAGGTGATGAAGTATCTAAGGTATTGTATTTTGGGACATGAGAACCCAAAATAGAATTGGAAGATGAAAAATATTTGAAAGGAGGTGGAGCGTAAGCCATTGGAAGCTTGAATGTAAACTTTAATTTTTCTTTTGTGTGCAAGTCTTGCAAAAGAGACTTGAGAATCCACATAGTCTTTGAATTTTCTTTCCTTTGTGATGCTTTAGAATGCATTTCTTCAATAAGGGATTTAGGAACCTACATTTTATTGGTGGACCTTTGTGGCCTTTTGGATATTTCTTTTTGCTTGGTATTCACATGTCGATTAGATTGGACATAAGAATTTTTTAATGCTTGCAGATTCTTGGATTTTTTATTTTGATGTTTGACATCCAAATTGCTTCCAAAGGTTTTGGGGTTCATGGATGGAAAGGAATGATATGGAAGGATCATATGGATAGTTTCTTGGAAGTTTCTCAAGTATGTGTGCCTTACTTGACCTTGATACATGATAGGGTAAGTGGATGACAAGATAGGAATTGTAGGGATGGTGAATGGAGAAATATAAGGCCCCAATATGGATGGAAGGGATGAATATTTTAGCTTTGGTAAATAAGGACCCACAGTTTATTGAGAGGACGGGGAAAGTGTATGGTTACATTTGAATGGAGGGAGATAAGGTGTGAAAGGGGTATCAATATCTTTAGAGTGAGCTATATTGCCACGGTAATCATATCTTAGATTTATCTTTATCTCAATGGGATCATTGGTAGCTTTGGTAGGATCAACTGAAGCTTGAGGGGATTTATTATCATGCAATGGATAGGGAGGAATGATAGATTTTTCAGGTAGACATGGAGGATCACGACAAGGATTTGATGGTAAATTTTGATCTTGACATTAAAGAGTTTTAATGGATGGGGTAGGAATGGAAATGGAGCTTGTAAGAGGAGATACAAAGATGAAGGTAGAGAAAGTACTTTTCTCTTGGTTTTCAATAGGCTTATTGGAAATGGTGGAAGGGATATCCTGATATTGCTTAGGAGGTGGATAAGATATAGGACTTGGAGGGATATTGTTTTCTTGAGATAGAGGGATATCATCTTGGAAGAAGTCTAAGGGTATGATATAATCATCATGAGACTCTATGGATATGGGATCTTGATCAAACATTGGATTGTATTGGATAGTATGTTGATCTTGATCTTTACTAAGACTTGTTTCTTCGCACTTTGACTTACCTTCTTGACATGGATCCACTACTAAGGAAAAGGTATGGGTTTGGATATGCATGGGGGATTCTTGAAGGTATGAAGAAGAATCATTTTGATTAGGCATGATAGGAATTGAAGTGAATTATGGCTCAGGGTCTAAGATATTTTAATCATGGAAGAAACTTTCAGAGTGATGCAGGTTAGCTTGGATCTATTTTAGAGGCAACCCTTGAGGGTATACATAGTCAAAATGGAAAGTATCATCCTTAGGTTCATTTTTTGATGGAGATGATGTAGAAGGGTGTGAAGCTTTAGCAGATGGAGGAATGGTGGAAAATTCATAGGTTTCTTGAAGACCATTGCTAGACATAGGTTCATGGTTTAGATGTTGCTTGAGAGTAGTATCTTGTTCTCCATTATATGAATCATTAGGATTTTTCAAATCAATTATGTCATCATAAATTATATCTTGTATTTTATGTTTCAACTCCATGCAATTTGAAGTTTTATGTCTATTATGTCGATGGTATGCACAATAGTTGCTCAAAAATGTAAATCCGCACAAAGTCGTTTGAGGCAACATGATGAGATTGTTTTCAAGGAGTTCTTCCAAAGATGATTCATAGGATTGTCCCAAAGGAGTAAATGATCTATCCAATGGAAATTTAATTTCACGTGTATTTTCCAAAGAGGTATTGGATTCAAAATCATGATGATTTAGTTCATTGGTGTCATATGATTGATAAACAAGACTCTCAACAGAATTTGATGTAACTTCCTCTTCATTCTCTTGATCAAAGATAGGATGGTCATGAAGTGGTTCTTGATCATAGATTGGTTTTTCATGCTTAGATGCCTCTTTTTTTGAAGAAAAGGGAGACATGTTTAGATCACAATTAAAGAGAAAAGGAAATATTGATCTTAATGAGTCTTTTTTGAATGGTGTATCCTTTTCTTCCTTTAGGTCTTGGATTTGTGATTGCAAAGATTGAATTTTCTCTATAGCAGTTGCAATAAGATTCTCCTCTCCATTGTTATCATGATTAGGGTACCTAGACCATTTATTTTCAACCATTATGTGATTGACTTGATGTTCTTGTCTAGGTGATGGAGGATGTGTTGTCTCTACCCTATACAAAGTTTTGTCTTCTGGTAAAGACAATTTAATATGATGGGATTTTGTCCAAACCAACATGAAAGGGAATTGTGAATCTTTGTTGAAGAAGTATCTTTTTGAGAAAATGATAATTTTTATGAAATTTGGATCTTTCAAATGTATGTTGTATTTTTCAAGATCATGTATCATCAAGCATGGTAACCACAAATACACATGTTTTCTAACTTCTAAAAAAAATCTATAAAAGTGTATTTTCTTTGATGTTTTTGACAAAGTTTCCACAAGAAAACAATTCAGTCAAGCTACCTATGGTCAAATTGGTTTAACAAGGTTTAAAAAGGCAAGCTTTCTACTTAATCATGTTGTAATAAAGATTTCATTCAAAAATACTTGAGTCTATCCCTCATTACAGAGGCCTCCCACATGCATGAAAGTACAATTTTGCACAATCCCAAAGGACTAATAGAGGAGGTATGATTCTCAAATATTTTTGTCACTCTCCCCATTAAGGATGAATGCATTTTATTTTATAGTAGGTTGGATTACCATGGCGAAAATGGTTGTATCCCACTTGGGTCTCTCCCTCTCACCATCCTCGATAAGGCAAATCTCAGGAGGTAGGCCCACTAAAGATCTAGCAAGTATATGGAAAGCAAGAAATGAAATGAAAAAGTAGGTTTAGGAGTTTGATCCATCCAAAGGGTGAAGAGAATATCCCTAATACTTCCTCACTTCCAAACAAGATTAACAAATTTCATTCCAAGCCTCTTTAATCCATAAACAATAAGGCATAATTAGGTGTTTGTTTCATTACTTAGCTCTTTGCTATCCCAAATTTAGCACGTCAAGGAGTTTGATTCACCAAATGTGAAGAGCATATCCCTAATGCTTCACTTAAGATTTCAATTTGCTCTTTTACCTTAAGCTAGACGTGCAAATGAAATTGCCACAATTTAAACAAAATGCATAAGGATCTAGGAATACCTCATTTTGATGCTAGAAAAGGCTAGGTGCATTTATGATTTTGTTTATTTTGATTTTTGTATACTCACCTAGTGGTGATTGTTCCCTCTCCTTAGCATCCAAGTTTTCTCCCCAAAATGTTAGTTTCAACGACCAAGCAAAACAAAGTGAAAGAAAATTGAAACCAAATCCACCTCAAATGAATGAATCAAATTCTTAAGCCAAAGATGGAAACTTAGTTCTATAGAGTTTCATAATTTTGATGTAATGTTTGTATGCTTTCTCTTTTGCTCCTAAGTTTTCCACTATGTTTGCATTATGGATTTGTTTAGCATATTTGTTCAATCTTTTAGATTCCTTCTCTTTCCAATATTTTGGTACTCTACACTTTGCTTTTTGAGCTTTAAGATGTATCATATTCAAATGGGAGAAGTATCTAAAGGACTATAAGGAATTTTATAAAATGCTTGGTAAAGGTTAGTGATTTTCCAATACCTATTTCGTGCTTGAATCCTTTACTCCAATATTTCGGCTTCAATTGCTAATTGTATCCATTTTTCTTCTTTGTGTAGCTTCCTTGCCTCTTTCCTTTGATGATAATCATGCGATTTGTGTATTGCTTTGCAAGTTTTTATTGACTTGATCCTTTTAATCATCTGCAATTCATCAAAAAAACATCAATTAATTGTCAAATTTATCAATTATACAACTTAAATTTGATGTTCTTATCATTAACCAAATGCAATGCAGAACATACCAAATGCAACTCAAGATGGACCAGCTGCAACTCAAAACATACCATATGCAACATAGAACATACCAGATGCAACTCAAAACAAACCAGATGCAACTCAGAACAGACCAGATGCAACTCAGAACAGACCAGATGCAACTCAAAACAGACTAGATGCAACTCAGAACAGACTGGATGCAACTGAGAACATACCAGATGCAACTCATAACATACCAAATGCAACTCAAAATAGACCAGATGAACCTCAGAACATACCAAATGCAACTCAGAACAAACCACATACAACTAAACACAAACCAGATGCAACTCAAGATTCATCAAATGTTTATGCAAAATCTCCTAAATGATATGCAAATTTCACACAATGAAATGCAATGTTTTCTAAAGATATGCAAATTTTCACTAAATGAGATGCGAAGTTTCCAAAAGATATGCAAATCTTCCTAAATGCTATACAAACTTCACTATATGATAGAATTTACAACATAACCCTAAATTAGAATATATTTATTAGCAAAAACCAAATGTGAGCTTCATTGGACCAGGTGCAAGCTTCTTTGGACCAGATGCGAGCTTGTACAGACCAGGTGCGAGCTTCTTTGTACCAGGTATGAACTTATTTGTACCAGGTGCGAGCTTGTTTGTGCTAGGTGCGATATTTCACAGACTGAATGCTATCTTTCAAAAAAACATCAATTAATTGTCAAATTTATCAATTATACAACTTAAATTTGATGTTCTTATCATTAACCAAATGCAATGCAAATTAAACCAAATGCAACTCAAGACAGACCAGATGCAACTCAAGACAGACCAAATGCAACTCAAAACAGACTAGATACGACTCAAGATAGACCAAATGCAACTCAGAATAGACCAGATGCAACTAAACACGGACCAGATGCAACTCAAGATTTACAACATGTTTATGCATAATTTCCTAAATGAAATGCAACCTTTCTAAATGAAATGCAACTTTTCTAAATGATATGCAAAGATTTTCTAAATGATATGCAAATATTATCTAAATGATATGCAAATATTTAAGTGATATACAAAGATTTAAATGATATGCAAAGATTTTCAAATGATATACAAAGATTTAAATGATATGCAAAGATTTTCAAATGATATGCAAAGATTTAAATGATATGCAAAGATTCACTAAGTGAGATTCAAACTTTCCTAAATGCAATTTAAACTTTCCTAAATGTTATGAAATCTAATATAAATGATAAAATTCATGACAATACACCATATAACCATCAAATAAAGCCTATTTAACATCCAAAACCAAATGTGAGCTTATTAGGACCAAGTGCGAGCCAAAATAGACCAGGTGCGAGCTAACAAAGACTAGGTGCAAGCTAACACAGACCAAGTGCTATCTTTCACTGACCAGATGCTATCTTTCATAGATCGAATGCTATCTTTCATAGACCAGGTGTGAGCTATGATGGACCAGGTGTGAGCTTCTTTGGACCAGGTGTGAGTTTCTTTGGACCAGGTGCGAGTTTTTGATGATTTTGGAGAATCTACAAAGTAAATCCTTCAAATTTGATGTTAGAAAGTGAGGCTTGAGCCCCACGGTGGGCGCCAAATGTTGTTCATAAATATGCAACTCACAAAAATACATGAAACATTAGTTTAACATACTTTTCAATCAAACTTTGAAAGATCTAACTAGGTTAGCCAATTTGACAATAAAAGAAAATTAAAGGCGTCTCATGGATTTCTATTTAGGAGGACTAAACAAATGCTCTCAGCTGCAAAAGCATCCTCAAGTGGCAACCCCTAAAACAAGACTTGTACTAATGATGATGAAGATATAGATCTAAGATGCAAACTAAGATGAAATTCCCTATTCTATGCTCAAATTCTATGTGATCATGAATGATTTTACCATTATAAAAATACTTCTTCAAGAATGTTTCAATGCTAAATGCTAAATGTCCAATTCAAAATGCAATTTGAATGTGAATGATGACTCTAAAAGTGAATTGGTTTTATTACACTAATAAAATCATCCTAATTATAGGAATTCCCAAGGGTAGGGGGTGAGTTTGATTAACCAAGGTCAAGGTATAGTTGAGGTCAAGGTTGAGTGATTGGTTTCAAATAGGAGGACAAGATGACAAAAGGAGTGGTGAGGATAGCAAAGCCTAAATGAGTGGTGATGATAGCAAAGCCTTGGAGTGATCCATGTGCTCTTCATCCCTTCTTCTCATTGGCTCTTTGATTCTTTGTCCCCTTTTGTTGAAAGTAATTAGGATTTAATTAAATCAAACAATTAATTAAATTAGCCATGTAAGGGGTTTTAATGGGTTGCATTTATTTAATTCAAACTATATAACTAATTGATTTAATCAATTACATAGTTTAATTAATCCCCTTTTAGCTTAAATTTAATTAATTAAATGACTTTATTATTTAATCCATGATTTTGAATTGATTTGACCCCTTTTGACTTTGGTTGAGCATGTTGATTTTGGTTGACCAATTTAGGGTGTCTACAATGGTAAATTGTATGATGTATTGTGTGTTCCTAAATTGAATACTAACTTGCTTTTAGTTGCTAAGCTATGTCAAAATTATAGAATTTAAATCTATAAGGATATATGTAATGTCATTGATTCCAATATGAATATACTTATTGTTGGTGCTAAGTTGGATAATCATAATTTGTACAAGTTTTATGATTTTCTCAATCAAAATATTATTTTCTTACTACCATTGATTTCAATTGTTGGCATGAGACTTGGAAAAATCAATTCTAACAATATTGTATTGATGAAAAAGTCTGAAATAGTAGTTAGTTTTCCTAGCATTGTTCCTTCTCATATTGTATGCATAGGATGCATGAGTGGTAAGATACATAGAGAGCCATTTCCATGTGGTCAAGCATGGAGGGAAACACATAAGTTGCATCTTGTTCGAAGTGACCTATTTGGACTCATGGAGAATGCCTCTATCCAAGGATCAAAGTATGCTCTTCCTTTCATTGATGATTTTTCAAGGAGAGCCTAGGTCTATTTTCTTCATAGTAAGGATAAAGTTTTTGATATATATTTTCTAAATTCCATAAGTTTGTTGAAAGACAATTTGGTTTTAAGATTAAATTTATTAGAATTGATAGTGGTAAGGAACATGTGAAAAATGATTTTAATGGTTATTTTAAGACTTTTGGTATTAAGAATGATCTCATTGCTCCCTTTACACCTCAACAAAATGGTTTAGAAAAAGGGAAGCATAAAACAATAGTTGAAATTGATAGATCTATGTTGCATGATAAAAATATGCATTATAAATTTTGGGTTGAAGCTATGGCTTACACAACTTATCTCATCTATAAAAATCCTACCAAATCTCTAAAGGATATGACTCCCAAAGAGGCTTGGTCCGATAGGAATCCCAATCTAAAGAACTTAAGGATTTTTGGTTCCATAGCATATGTTCACAAACCTAAAGAAAAAGAAAGGAAAAAGTTAGATTCTAAATATTCTTCTTATATATTTCTTAGGTATGATGAGAAATCTACTTGGCTTATAGAGTTTACATTCCTATCACTAAAAAGGTAAAAGTTTCTAGAGATATTTGTATTATAGAAAATGGTGTACATGATTACTCCAAAGTTCTGGAAAATAAAGCTTCTCAAAGTAAAATTGTGGTTGTGGAGGGTCCAATCCTACTTCTCTTAACCCTGCTAATGTTTCTATTAATCTTAATGATAGTGACAGTGATGAAAATAGTTCTACTCCTTATGATTATTCTTCTAGTGATGATTCCATTACATCTAAAGGAGAGCTACATGGTTTAAAGCTTTGATTCAAGAAAGTGATGATTATTTAGCTAGAAAGGATAAATTTAAAGCTAGAAAGGAAAATTATTGTTATTATGCTTTGATGTCTAATGTTATGAGTAATAATGATCCTAAATCCTTTGAGTGAGATACATATCAACCGCATTGGGGAAAAGATATACAAGATAAATATAATACTTTGATTTCTAATCACACTTGGGAGTTAAATCCTCTCCCTTGAATCTTATTTCTTGCAAATGACTATATAAAAAACTAAATTCAATACCAATAATGAAGTTAGTAAATTTAGAGTTAGATTAGTTGCTAGATGTTTTCTCAAATTGAAGGCTTGGACCATAATGAAACATTTGCTCTTGTAGCTAAAATGCACACTATTAAACTAGTTCTTGCTTTAGCTTCTAATATAAATTGGTCAATTCATCAAATAAATGTTAAAAGTGTTTTTTAAATGGTGATTTGCATGAAGAAATTTATATGTCTCAGTCTCTAGGTTTTTTTGTAAAAGGTAATGAACATCTTATTTGCAAGTTAAAGAAATAAATTTATGGGTCGAAACAATCTCCTAGATATTGCTATTACAAAATCAATGCTTTCTTCATTTCTAAAGGTTTTATTAGAAGCAAAAATGATCCTAATCTAAATATTAAGCATAATAAAAATAAATATGCGACTATTATTCTATATGTTGATGATTTAATTATCACTTCAAGTTCTAATTATTTAATTTGTGATGTCAAGTCTCAACTTAATAAGGAATTTGAAATGACTGATATGGGTTCGTTACATTACTTTATGGGTGTGTAAATTTGGCAAACACATAAGTCTATCTTTATTTCTCAAAGTAAATATGCTCAAGATATTTTGGATAAATTTAAAATGAATGATGTTGATCCTATTTCCACTCCTTGTGACTTGGAAACTAAACTTATGATTGATATGGAAACAACTTTTGTTGATGCTACTTTATATAGACAACTCATTGGAAGTTTAAATTATTTAACTCTTACTAGACCTAATTTTGCTTATAGTGTTGGCTTAGTTCCTAGATTTATGTCTAAACCTCAAGAAACCCATTTTAAAGTTTCAAAAATAATTTTAAGATATGTTAAAGGTTCTCTTAATGTTGGATTATTTTATGATGCAAATTTTGAGTTTATTTTAAAAGGATAAACTGCTTCAGATCTAGGGGGAGATCTGAATGATGGGAAATCTACTTCTGAATATTATTTCTTTGTTGGAACATGTGCAATCTCTTGGAATAGTAAAAAGAAACAATATAATTCTCTTGGTTCTATGTAAGTTGAATATAAAGGTTGCACCCATGCATCCAAATAGGTCTTATGGCTAAGAAGACTACTTGAAGATTTTAGTTTACCTCAAGAAGCTCCTACGCCTTTTTTTGTGACAATCAAAGTGACATTGCCTTGGAAAAGAATCCAATCTTCCATGCAAGGAATAAATGCACTACTCTTCAATATCACTTCATTAGATAGCATATTGTAAACAATGATATTTCTCTTTTGTATTGGAAGGGTTAAGATCAAGTTGTAGATATTCTCACCAAACCTCTCTGTAAAAATTAATTTTTTTCTCATTGTAAAAAACTTGGTTTGCAACCTATTGAAGGGTTGCATGTAAATACCCAAGTAAAGATTTGGGTGGGGGGGGGGGGGGGGG